>VMDR010029873.1:0-12579 GCA_007922815.1 Macrotus californicus
ACTGGTTTGGTTGTGATGAACTTCTTTAACTTTTTCTTGTCTGAGAAGCTCTTTGTCTGTCCTTTAATTTTATATTTATTTTTTGACATAGTAAATGTTGCTTTTATTAGTTAGTGCCTGATTTACATATGGTGCAAAATAAAAAGAACTTCATTACTTTTCAACTAGGATTTCTACTCTTTTTTTTCTTTTTTAAAAATATATTTTATTGATTGTGCTATTACAGTTGTCCCATTTTACCCCCTTTATTCCCCTCTGCCCTGCGCATCCCCTCCCACCTGTGTTCCCCCCCTTTAGTTCATGTCCATGTATCATATATATAACTTTTTTGGTTTCTACATTTCATATACTATTCTTAACCTCTCCCTGTCTATCTTCTACCTACCATTTATGCTTCTTATTCCCTGTACCTTTCCCTACCCCCCTCTCCACTTCCCATCCCCGCTGATAACCCTCCATGTGATCTCCATTTCTGTGATTCTATTCCTGTTCTAGTTGTTTGCTTAGTTTTTTTTTTGTTTTGTTTTTTTTTTAGGTTCAGGTGTTGATAGTTATGAGTGTTGTCATTTTACTCTTCATAGTTTTGATCATCTTTTTTCTTAGGTAAGTCCCTTTAACATTTCATATAATAAGGGCTCAGTGATGATGAACTCCTTGAACTTGACCTTATCTGGGAAGCACTTTATCTGCCCTCCAATTCTAAATGATAGCTTTGCTGGATAGAGTAATCTTAGATGTAGGTCCTTGCCTTTCATGACTTTGAATACTTCTTTCCAGTCTCTACTTGCCTGCAAGGTTTCTTTGGAGAAATCAGCTGACAGTCTTATGGGAATTCTTTTGTAGGTTACTGTCTCTTCTCTTGCTGCTTTTAAGATTCTCTCCTTATCTTTAATCTTGGGTAATTTAATTATGATGTGCCTTGGTGTGTTCCTCCTTGGGTCCAACTTCTTTGGGACTCTCTGAGCTTCCTGGACTCCCTGGAAGTCTATGTCCTTTGCCAGATTGGGGAAGTTCTCCTTCATTATTTGTTCAAATAAGTTTTCAGTTTCTTCCTCTTCTTCTTCTCATACCCCTATGATTCGGATGTTGGAATGTTTCAAGATGTCCTGGAGGTTCCTAAGCCTCTCCTCATTTTTTAAAATTCTTGTTTCTTCATTGTGCTGTGGTTGAATGTTTCTTTCTTCCTTCTGGTCCACACCATTGATTTGAGTCCTGGTTTCCTTCCTATCACTGTTGGTTCCCTGTACATTTTCCTTTATTTCACTTAGCATAGCCTTCATTTGTTCATCTAATTTGCGACCATATTCAACCAATTCTGTGAGCATCCTGATTACCAGTGTTTTGAACTGTGCATCTAATAGGTTGGCTATCTCTTTATCACTTAGTTGTATTTTTTTCTGGAGCTTTGATCTGTTCTTTCATTTGGGCCACTTTTTTTTTTTTTGTTTCAGCGTGCCTGTTAAGTATAAAGGGTGGAGCCTTACGTGTTTACCAGGGCAGGGCAACCCACATCGATGCGTTGTGATGCTGGATGTGGGGGAGGGGTCTGAGAGGGAACAATGCCACTTAGCTCTCTGCCGGTTTTCAGTCACTTCTCCCACTGCCCACAAGCAAATTGGGCCCATCTGGTGCTAATTCCCTGGTGGGTAGGTTTGTGTATGTTCTAGGACCTGTGGGTCTCTCCAACGAGCTCTCCTGTGAGGCTGGGAGTTTCTCCTGCCACTGCCTCAACCCTGACAGGTGTTTTCAATCAGAGGTTTGAGGCTTTATTTTCCGGTGCTGGGACCCTGGGCTGTGTGGTCTCTTTTACTCCTCAGTTGTTCCTTCTAGTTTATCCACACACAAGTATGGGACCGCCCAGTCCACAATCCACCGTCTCACCCGGTCTGCCTGCCTCTGCCTTGCCTGCCCAGGTCCGCCAGCCGCTGCCTTGCTGCAAGTCCTCTCCGCCCGGCTGCCCATCTCTGTCCCTCCTACCGGTCTGTATGAATGTTTCTTCTTTAACTCCTTGGTTGTCAGACTTCCATACAGTTGGATTTTCTGTCAGTTCTGGTTGTTTTTTGTTTTTAAATTTGTTGTTGTCCTTCTTTTGGTTGTGTGAAGAGGCACAGTGTGTCTACCTACACCTCCATCTTGGCCAGAAGTCTGGATTCTGTCCTTTAATTTTAAATGATAGCCTTGCTAGGTAGAGTGATCTTGTTGTAGGTTCTTGCTTTTCATAACTTTGAATATTTTGTGCCAATGCTTTCTGGACTACAAAGTTTCTGTTGAGAAATTAGCTGATAGCTTCAGGGAGCTCTTTTATAACTAACTAACTGATTTTCTCTTGTTGCCTTTAAGGTTATATCTTTGTCTTTAACCTTTGACATTTTAATTTTGATGTGTCTTGGTGTGGGCCTTTTTGGGAGCTTCTGTGCTTCCTGGACTTGTGTGTCTATTTTCCTCACCAGGTTAGGGAAGTTTTCTATTACTATGTTTCAAGTAGTTTTTCAATTCCTTGCTCTCTCTCTCTTCTCCTTCTGGCACTCCCATGATGTGAATGTTGACGTGCTTGGTATTGTTTTAAAGACTCCTTAAACTATCCTCATTTTGGGGGATTCTTTTTTATTTTTGCTGTTCTCATTAGGTGTTTTCTCCTTCCTTATTTTCCAAATTGCTGATTTGATCCTCTGCTTCATCTACTCTACTGTTAATTCCCTGTAATGTATTCTTCATTTCTGGCTGGGTTTTTTTTTTTTTATGCTTTCTATTTTCATTTTTATGCTTCTTATCTCTTTACTGAAGTTCTCACTAAGTTCATTTACTCTTCCCCTAAGTTAATTGGGCATTCTTATAAACCAGTGTTTTGTACTCTGCATCTGGTAGATTGTTTGTCTCCCTTCTTTTAGTTCTTCTTCTGTAGTTGTTTGTGTTCTGTTCTTTCATTTGGGACATGTTTCCCTGTCTTCTCATTTTAGCTGCTGTCCTGTGTTTTCTATGCATTAAGTAGAGCTTCTACATCTCCTGGTCTTGGTAGAGAAGCCTTATGCAATAGGTGTCTTCTAGGGCCCAGCGCTGCAGCTTTCTTGGTCACTCGAGCTGGGCATTACAGGTGCACACTCTGTGGGGACTGTGTGTATCCTCCTTTTGTTTTGAGTCTAGATTGCTGTTGGAACATCAAGGGGGGCGGGGATTTACCTCTCAAGCCCATAAATTGCAAGGACTAAACATGAGGATCTGTTGTGCAGGGCTCAACCCCATGGAATAAGACTCCCTTCACGGAGCTCTAGTGCACAATGAATCTTCCCCTTGAGTTTTTCCTACCTTGAGGAGGTTTTGTGGTACTCTGGCATGGTCTGAAGCTGTCTAATAGGTGTTCTGACCCTGAGGCCTCCAGGTAGGTACATGCTAATGTCAACCTTTTCCATGTGTCCTGCCCAGGGGCACTTGGCATGAGCTAGAAAGTGATCTTCAGATAGCTGTTGCTTGAGCTGGGCTTAGAGGTGCTAGGAGAGGCCAAATTTGAACCAAGATTGGCTGCTGCTAGTGCTGAGCCTGGGGCCACTTAGCAAGAGGTACAGGACATGCAAAGGCCAGAGCCTGTTTGTGAATCTTCAAGTGGTCTTAGAAAACTCTATAGCATGAGCCAGGACAGGCCAATTGTATGGAAAAGCCACTGGAAATGGCTTAGGTGGACCTGAAATTTGGGTGGTGGGGAAGGTCTCAGGGAATCACCAGGGCAGGGAAAACAGTGTTAGCCAGGTCAATGGAGACTCAGGTATTGAGTCTGTCTGCTGGGTCTGTGGTGGGAGTACTCAGAAAAGGAACAATGGGGTCTTCCAGCACCTCCATCTGGGAGAAAGCTGCCCCTCAGCCCTCAGTGGATAATTCAGTTGCTCTTTGTGTAACCTTGGTGCCTTCTTTTGCTGGACAATTCATTTTTTCCTCATATGTCCCTGGTGCTTTCCAGTGCTAGAGCTCAGATTGAGTAAATCTGTGCACAGGCCCTTTAAGAATGATGTCTTGGACTCCAGCAGCCAGAAGTTATGGGAACTTTTCTTTCCAGCACTGGAACACTGGGCTGGGATCCCTTGCTCCTTAGGCAGGACCTCCTTAGCCGAGATATCCCTCCCGATTTTTAACAGCTACATCTGGATGTGGGATCAGTCTGTTCCACATCTCTGTCCCTCCTACCAGTCTTTATGTGGCTTCTTCTGTGTATCCTTATTTATAAGACTTCTGCTCAGCTAGATTTCAGGAAGTTCTCAAGGATGATTTTTCTGTAGTTTAATTGTTATTTTGATGTTATTGTGGGAGGATGCAAGTACTACGTTTACCTACTCTACCATCATGACCAGAAGCCAACCTGTTCCTTGTCCTTTTTTCCAAACATGTTTGGCTAATTTTAGAGCTTTATCCCCTATATGGATCTAAGAATCAGTTTATCAAAGTGTATAAAAAATCTACTATGCTTCTGATCAGAATTTCATTGAATTTATAGATGACTATGGCATTGTGACTTTGTCTACATAATGCTAATATATCTGAATAAAGACGTGATATGTATTCAAGTCTTTAATGATAAGTCACAAATGGTATATATGCATCACTTCCAAATCTGATAGGACACTCAAGAGATGTGATCCTGTGTTAGAGATACTTTAGAAAGAAGAGCAGGTGGTGTTTAAAATGAAAAAGAATTTGGGTAGGATTCAATTTTAAAAACAGAAATAAGAAATGAACAAAAAAATATCACCATGGCAGGGAACAAAATGACATTTTATCAGGTTTGTGGACAGGGCAAAGGGGGTCCTGGAAAAGAAATCACACAAGAATTCTAGTTGCATTGTTTGTCTCTTCAATGTCCTGAAATTGGAAACTTTTTTAATGTGTTTCAAAGTGGTAACCCTTTCCCGCAAATAACAAATAAATTAGTTTTAAAAACCACTGCCAAGTTCAAGCTTCAGAATCTGCCAGTTTAAATGGTCTGTGCCAATGCATCCTTGTACACCCCAGTTTCCTCTGCCAGCTTCACCGCTGATTGGATACTGATGGATGGTATTGCTCTGTTCCACTGCAGCACTTTATAAATTACATAATGCTCTGATCTACAGCACAATGGCAATTCCTATTTTTGCAGCATTGGACTGGCTGGAAACAAATGATTTCCCTAATAACAGGTCTCTGGATGGATATTGGGCTCTTGATCCATCTTAATAAATGTGTCAACAAGGTATTAAAACACAATGTATATGTTTTTATTAATGTGAACATTTTAGGTACAAAGCAAATTTACTATTTCAATGCACTTCCACTACCATAAATGTGGAAAACAATAACTAAATGAAATAAATTGATACCAGAAGAAATGTCAAGCACACTGCCCGTATTTGTTAGATAAACATTACTGGGTGTCATTAACTGACGTTAGCACTTTTTGTCCCCAGTATTTCTCTTTATTATCTTTTTTGGAGAATACATATATTTTTCCAGCAGATTTGTTCTTTTTTTAAAAAAGATTCCCTGACAATATTTGAGTGAGAAAAAGTTTAACTATCAAAAATTTGGCCAAAATAAAAAAGTTACCAAAATTTCAAGATTGTCTATTTATAGGGATATATGCACTACCAAATTTGATGATATCAAATGTAAGTCAGGAATTTACATCAGCTGACTAAGGATTCTGTAAAAAGAATGCCAGGTGGCTAGTTAGATTACCAAGACCCAAGAATAAATTCCACAAGAACTTTGCAATGGATATCATAAGAATTGAAGACTTTTGTAATTATTTAGAGCTGCAAGGGATTACATTATCATTTAATCAAATTCTTCCATTTTACTGGTGACAACATCAAGTTCATCTCTAATTCAAAAGTTACACGCAAGATTACTTCAGTGTCATGTTGCATGCCTCCCTCTCCTGTCTTGCGATGGTACCGCCTTCCTGTGCACTTGGAAGCCCTGCGCTCCAGCCTACAGAATGCCTCAAAATGCTCTGATTTTGTAACGCTCTCTTGCTTATAGGCTTTTGCAATTGTTTCTTTGGTTTAACATGCTATTACCTCCACCACTAATCCATGCTTTTAACCTCCTATGTTTTCCTTGATAAACATAAGAATTAGCAATATTCATTGCATACCTACTATATGACAAACACTATTCTAGTCATGTGACATCACTTTACTCACTAAATCTTCATATTGACCAGATAAAGTATTCTCATTCCATTTATTTGACAGTTGGGAAAACTGAGACGCTGACATCTTAAATAACTTGAACAAGAACACAAAGCCAGGTTATCCGATCAAAACTAGTAAATACATTCCCAGTGCACAATATTGTAATCTCTATGTTACACTGGCACAGATTCTGCTCATGCTGTACTTGCTCTTAAAGCTTGGCTCTTACCCAGGAAATCTCGTTTTTGAGGCCCCACAGGCCCACTATGTAAAGCCCCTTCCAAGGTGAATATTAGATTTCAGTTTGACCCTCCTTCTGTGGGCTTCTCAAAGGCAATAGGCAGCATTATATAGAATTAAAAGTTTATAAAAAATTAAGAGTTTGAACCTGGGGTTGAGCATATGCAGTTTGAATCTGCCACTTACTCAAAATGTGATCTTGGAAGATTAATTATCCTATGGGAGCTCAGCTTTCTCATCTGCGAAATGGAGATAATAATAGTTGCTTCATCATGTTATATTAGAATGAGCACATAGTTGCTCAATATAGATTAGCTGTTATAGTAACTATTAAGTTTATCCTCTAAATTTATTATATCTAGTGGTAGATGAATATTTGTTGCATAAGTAGGGCTATGAGGGGCACAGTTGAAACAGATTGTATTCTGAATTTTCCAGCTAGTGACATGCTTATTTCATGAACTTTGAAGCTTAACCTTCAATACAGAGGCATATCCCTTCCTTATCTATGTTATCTTCAGCTTAGGGTCCTGCTTGGCAATGCATTTGTCATCTTAGTTTATGTATCAACTCAGGCTACCTCGGATGTTATTTAGAGCACAGGGAATGGATGTTTTTTAATGCACTGATGTTTTCTGAACTGAAGGAAGGATGGACATTGAGCGAATTGAGTCCTTTAAATAGCTCCTTGAAGCAGAGGGAGGGATCTATTGAAGAGTGGTGATGTGAGCCACTGAGTTGCTGCATGACCTTCAAGGTATTATTCTAGTTTTGCCCTAGAAAAAAGAAAACAAAATGAAAAAACCATTGGTTCCCTTTATCCATTGCCCCGTGTGTGTGTGTGTGTGTGTGTGTGTGTGTGTGTGTGTGTGTGCGTGTGCGCGCGCAGAGCTGTGGCCCGGGCATCGCCTTTGTCAATAAGTTTTGGGAGAGCTGGCTTAGCCTTCATGTGGGAGGTAGAAGACATAGTTCTGAAGTTTCTGCTTTTAAAAGTATAAACTTCAGCTATAAAACTGGAACCTATGAAAGCAAATATGCAAGCAAGACAAAAAGGAATGATATCCTCTCAAAATAATGACACTGTCCACGAGGAAACCTAACATAAGCCCAGTGTGAAAACCCAGGGGACTCACCAATGTGCTCAGCAGCCATGTCTCAGAGTACAACGAAGAGAACACTGGTGTGATCAGACACCCATCTAAGTGAGGTAACCCACCCCCCGCGGTGGTTTTCTGAGAATGTTGGATGACATATCATTAGTTAAGAAATGATACTGTCCAATAAAATATAATGCTAGCATGTGAGGAAGAGATACATATAAATCTCCATGACCAATCAATTCTCCACTTATCAACCAGAGTGATTCGTTAAAATGAGAATAAAGACTATTGTGCCTCTGTTTTAACCTCTTCAGTGTTTTCCATTGTCCATTTCACTTCAAATACTCTAGATAGTTATTGCTATGACCTACAAGGTCCTCCATGTTCTAGACCCTTATTCCCTTAGTAATGTCATCCACACCTTCCTGATTATGCCCTAGACACAGGAGCCTCTAAGTCCCTCAGTGTACCTACGTTGTCCCACATTAGGGATGCAACACATACTGTTCCCTCCACCCAGAGCACTTTCCCCCAGATATATATATGAATGCTTTCTTCTCGTCTTTAAGGCATCCTTTTAAATAGTGTCTTAGAGAAACCTTCCCCATGTTCCCTACCCCTTTACGTCTTATTCTCTATTATTAGACCTATTTATTGTCGTGGTCCCACCTGGCAGGACCGCGTGTTGTTGTGGAATGCTTGTCCTATATCCTCGGACAAGTGACAAACAAGTTCACGTGGACTAAAGGAATCCGGTGGAGAAAAAGGGATGCGTGGCCGATCTCTCTAGGATCAAGAGGGGCCTAGACCCTTTGCCTCGACAGGCTTTTATTGATATTCTAGGTAGATTACATCAAGGAGGGTCCTCCTTCACTGTGCACAGGTTCACTTTAGGCGGTTACCATATCAAAAGAAAGAATGTGGCTAATTCCTTTAAGATAAAGGTCATTTGCAATTGTAAAAGGAAAAGGTTGAACTGGTCACACCCAAACTTGAGAGGTTTAGCATAGATTTTGGGAGGTCACTTTAAAGATATGCAATACACACATGTTTCCTCAATTCAAGGTGAGGGAGTTTTTTAGCAAAAGCAAGTCTCAAAGCAGCCTAGGTGCAATGCAGGCCTGATTCCCCACGGGAGACCTATTCATGGATGTTCTCTGCATGACACATGTGTCTGTCTGTGTTCAGAACCAGAGCTGAGCCACAAGATCGCATCACGCATGGACAGGTTCCCTGTAATTTATATCTCCATAGAACTCTTCACCATTTAATTATGGGTTTTTGTTCATTTGCCTGCACTTGTGTATGGTCTCTTTTCTCTGTTAGACAGTGAGCTCCAAGAAGGACCTTGTAATCCGCTTTGTTTTTCTCTGTATAGCCAGTACTTAGCTTACTGTCTAGAACATAATGGGTGGGTAGGTATCCAATAGCATTTGTTGAATGAAGAATGAGTGATTGAATCAATAGTTCTAGTCTAGTCTCGTAGAAATCTATTAGGAAATCAGTCAAATGAGTTGGAGCCCCAAGCTGATAGCATTGTGTGTTTCCGAGGATGCATCAGTCTGACACTCGTCTTTCTCCCCTTGCTATGGCAGAAGGGCGAGCGCTGGAAGCCAATTTAGAGAAGGACTCCAGATGGCAGTATGTGTGAATTCTGGTGAAGGTGGGACCTTATCAGATATTTAATGTATATTTGTTATGTGCAAAGCACTCTGGGGGACATAAAGTTGAACTAGATGTGATCTCTTTCCTGTCACATATTACAATTTAGAGTATAGGAGTGGTACTATGAACAGGTAAGTCTAATGTGAGTGTGGTAGACAGGTCAACACTCTGTGTCAGGTGCAATTATGGTACTGTATTAAGTGCTATGGCAGAACACAGGTAATATTTGGCTTTTAAAAACAGCACTTTGAAGGCAGTGATTGTATAGTCTTTTTAATTTAACTTGTTCTGCATAGCAATAGGGCTTTAGGCATCTTTAGATCTATATGCCATTACAAAATTCTAGAAGGGACTGGTAAATCCATCTGTCTGACATGTACTTATTAAGTCAAGAAATATTCTTTGATCTTTTACACAGAACCAGGCACCAGGGGTACTACTGTGAAGAAGAGAGACTAGCTCCCTGCTCTCACAATGATCTTGCATTCATGTGAGAAAAACAGACACCAAATAAGAGCTATGTCAGATCTTGATGGGTATAATGATGAAATGAGAGTGTTGAAATATAAAAACATTGGGGGGCTAGGGTAAGGGCTGATGAGGTAAAGGCTGATGAGAAAAGGCCTCCCTAAGCATGGGATCTTTGACCTGAAGTTTGAGAAATGACTGTGAACTGCCCACAGGTGAGCCTAGAAGTAAAGCCATCCATTCAGACAGGGGCTAGAACAGGTCCTCCAGGTAGGGCAGGGATGTGTGTATGTGAGAGACTGGGAGAAACCAGTATAGCTGAGCCCAGTGGGCACGAGAGTAAGAGGGGGTCACAAAGATATAGATCATGGAGGATCTTACGGGTTATGAGCAAAAGTTTAAATTTTATTCTAAGAAAGAAGAAGGGGATGTCATTGAAGTATCAAAAGTATAGGATTGACAGAATCTGCTCTATATTTTTAAAGGTTTATTGCTATACAAAGAGGAGCATGAGTACAATAAAGTACTTAGTGATCTTCAAGGTCCCTATTAGACATATATTTCCATTAATGACAATGAAACTCAGCCAAAGTGTGTCAAGCAGTCCCTATGTGCCAAGCACTGTGCAGACATAGGTGGTGGCGTGGCTGGTCTTCACCAACAGTGTTCCTGGGTTTTTCCATAGGAATGCAGTGGCCACATTTTTCAGAATTTATTTCTTTATTCATTTTTAATTTCCTTTTCATGATTAACTAAATCGAAAGCAAATGTTTGGGGTCCTTTTAACCTGCTCGCCTCAACCCGTCTTCCTCTTTCCGAGCAGGTCTGTAATTTCCCCAAGTAGTGCACGGCTGTGGCATGGAGTGCTTATCCTGAAGAAGCAGGTTCTGTTGGGGGTTTATGCTTGAGTCCATTTTTCTTATCTTTCTCAAATGGCCGAAGTTAACTGATTTGAAAGGGCCTCATTTTAAATTACATTCATTCAGTGAAAACAGAAATTAACACTTAGAGACATCTATATGCTAATGATTGTAGCTCAGGGAATTCACTTCTAACCTTTTCAAAAGGCACTGGTAAAGAGCCATTTCACTTGAAAGCAAGTTAGTAAAACTGGTAGATTAATTAAATACCATAAAATTTCTTTAAAAATCTTTATTTCACTTATCATTTATGCCATTATTTTTTTCTTTTTCATGTGCGCTACCTTGGCTCAGATCATGCCTTTTAGGACCTATTATTTAGCAGATTCGACATGAATAATGCGAAGTCCAGAGCAGGAATGTAATGCTATGAGTTTAGAAGACAGTAAAGGAACAAAAGACAAACAAAGGGAATCTGTTAATCAAGACCACTCCTAACTTATGTTGTAGCTTGTGAAAAAAAATTTTAAACTGCCCTTCCCGCTGTCAGTGAGGGCTTGGGAGAGGGCACAAACTCAGGCTTGGTGAGGGAAGCCCGGGTGCAAAGCCCCTCTTGCCCCTTCAGTCTCTTGCCCTTGTACGGTGAACAATTTGCACAGCTCTGTGTGACATTCTTTCGTGTCCCTGTCTTGTCTGTCTTACTTATCTATATTAACTCATCACTGCCGATCCTCATCCCTGATTGCTTGAGTCATTAAATTCGATCATCAAAGAGAAGCAGGCTTTTCTTCCTGTCTATCCAGCCCTGATGGGTAAACGCCATGAAAAATTTTGGAGTAAAGTGCATTTTGTTGAACTGCAAGGAGATAGATTAAGTAAGTCAGGAGAATTTGATGTTATATTCACACCCAACATAATCCTTCTATTTTCTCAATAAATCACAACATTTTAGAGCATGAGGTTTTGAAGTCAGACTTGCTCATAAATCTAGGTTCTGCCTGACATTTAGTGGTTGTATAACTTTGAAGACTTTATTTAACCCTACGAGCTCCAGTTTTATCATCTGTAAAATGGGTACACTAACACTTGCTGGGAGGATTAAATAAGAAAATATATGTAACGTGCTTGGTAAGTTGCTAGGTGCAGAGTAAGTGCTCAGTACTTGAAGTGGTAAGGGTAAATGGAAGAAATGAACAATGGGAAATACTGCTTCTTTCAGAAACTGTACTCTAGAAAATGATTCTCAAATTCAGTTGAAATGAGACACCTTATGCCTGAGCCGGCAATAATATACGACCTTTTTAAAATATTCTTTATCATGCTTCCCTGAGACCTGACTTCCACTTGAACCCATTTCCTCAAAAGTGACATATAATCATCAAAGGGAATCATATCAATAAATTAATCCATGGCATATTTATTTTATTACCACTCCATTTTGTTTAAACAACTGTAAAATTGATGTTTGACATATATTTATACCCATACAAGTTTTGCCACAATAAAAATAAACATGTCCATCATCCCGTAAAATTTTCTTGTTCCCTTTTGCAATTTTTCCACTTACCCTCCCATTCTCTACCCCCTCAAAGCCATCCCCACCCCTAGACAACCACCAATCTGCTTTCCAGCATTATAGAGTCACTTGCAGTTTTTAGAATTTTATATAAATGGAATCATATATTATGTACTGTCTTCTCCTCCTCTTCCTTCTTGGTGTGGTTTTGATCCAGCTTCTTTCATTAAGCATACTTATTCTGAGTTTTATTTTTAAAGTCAACATTTTGACCCCAGTAAAAGCATCTTTTCTATCTGAGTAGCATCCATATTGTTGCATGTATCAATAATTTTTTTTAATATATTTTATTGATTATACTATTACAGTTGTCCCATCTCCTCCCCCCACCCCCCTCCCTGCACACCCCTTACCCCCACACTCCCCCTCTTTAGTTCATGTCCATGGGTCATATATATGAGTTCTTTGGCTTCTACATTTCCTATACTATTCTTAACCTCCCCCTTATAAATCAACCTACCGATAACAGTCTAAACCTATCTATTATATTTTTCTCAGACTCATTATCCACC
>VMDR010029874.1:0-12578 GCA_007922815.1 Macrotus californicus
CTTGACCTTATCTGGGAAGCACTTTATCTGCCCTTCCATTCTAAATGATAGCTTTGCTGGATAGAGTAATTTTGGATGTAGGTCCTTGCCTTTCATGACTTGGAATACTTCTTGCCAGCCCCTTCTTGCCTGTAAGGTTTCTTTTGAGAAATCAGCTGACAGTCTGATGGGCACTCCTTTGTAGGTTACTGTCTCCTTTCTCTTGCTGCTTTTAAGATTCTTTCCTTATCTTTCATCTTGGGTAATGTAATTATGATGTGCCTTGGTGTGTGCTTCCTTGGGTCCAACTTCTTTGGGACTCTATTTCCTTTGCCAGATTGGGGAAGTTCTCCTTCATTATTTGTTCAAATAAGTTTTCAGTTTCTTTCTCTTCGTCTTCTCCTTTTGGCATCCCTATGATTCGGATGTTGGAATGTTTCAAGATGTCCTGGAGGCTGCTAAGCCTCTCCTCATTTTTTTGAATTCTTGTTTCTTCATTGTGTTCTGGGTGAATGTTTCTTTCTTCCTTCTGGTCCACACCATTGATTTGAGTCCCGGTTTTCTTCCCATCACTGTTGGTTCTCTGTACATTTTCCTTTATTTCACTTAGCATAGCCTTCATTTGTTCATCTAATTTGCGACCAAATTCAACCAATTCTGTGAGAATCCTGATTACCAGTGTTTTGAACTGTGCATCTGATAGGTTGGCTGTCTCTTCATCACTTAATTGTATTTTTTCTGGAGCTTTGATCTGTTCCTTCATTTGGGCCTTTTTTTTTGTCTTGGTGCACCTGTTATGTAGTAAGGGGCGGGGCCTTAGGTGTTCACCAGGACGGGCAACCATATCGCTGCGTTGTGAAGCTGTACGTGGGGGAGGGTCTAAGAGTGAACAATGGTGCTTGCTCTGTTCTCTGCTGGTTTTCAGTCACTTCCCCCACTACCCACAAGCAAATTGGGCCCTCTGGTCCTGATTCCTGGGTGCGTGGGCTTGTGTATATTCTAGGACCCTGTGGGTCTCTCCAACGAGCTCTCCTGTGAGGCTGGGAGTTTCTCCCGCTGCCACCGCCTCAACCCCCACAGGTGTTTTGAGTCAGAGATTTGAGGCTTTATTTCCCCGCTGGGACCCTGGATTGTGGGTCTGTCTCGCCCCCAGTTGTTCCTCCCGGTTTATCTGCATGTGGGTGTGGGACCGCCCGGTCTGCCAGCCGCCGCCTTGACGAGAGTCCTCTCTGCTCAGCTGCCTGTCTCTGCTCCTCCTACCAGTCTGCGTGAGTGTTTCTTCTTTAACTGCTTGGTTGTCAGACTTCCATATAGTTCAATTTTCTGTCAGTTCTGGTTGTTTTTTGTTTTCAAATTTGTTGTTGTCCGTCTTTTGGTTGTGCGAGGTGGCAGAGTGTGTCTATCTACGCCTCCATCTTGGCCGGAAGTCACACTTTGCACTTTAATCTTGGTTTATGTGCCCTGATACTTCTCTTTCTTCTTTTGCTTCTGCTGTTAATTTCTTCTCGTTCATCTTTTATAAATAGTCTCATAAGGCTACTTATCCCATTTCTGGGATAAAGTGGAGAATAAATAAGTTACGAGTGGTTGTGAGGATTAGATTATAATGGCAAAGCATATGCTTCACGGGTGCTCCTGTGCTCTCTGATGGGATTCCACTGTCTGCTTCCTCCCCCGCAAGCCACACGGAGGGCTGCCCAGCTCCTTGGGGGCTGTGCAGGGGAAACCCTGAGACAACAAGCAAACACAGGAAGCAGAGTCTGAGGGGCCAGGGTCTGAGATGAGTAGATGGTACAGGAACTAGTTCCCCATGAAGGTGGATGGAAAAGGCAGAGCTCAGTATGCAGTGAGGAGGGGATGAGCGTAGGGGGAGCTGGTGATAAGGAAGGTCAAGGTGGGTGGTTCTGGGTTCTTGAGCAGAAGTGTGGCAGCTCTTTATGGGGTGTGTAGGGTACTTCAAAGGAGTCAGAGTAGGGCAGCCAGTTGGGACCCCCCCTTGGTAACTATGGGGTGTGGGTAATCTGGGAGATTTCTGCGTGCCCAGCAAGAATGAGAGAAGGGTGTTCTGGGGCCATAGAGTAACAATGGAGCCCAGGGGGACAACGCAAGCACTGCAGGCTAGTGAGGGACACTTGAGGACAGAGTCTAGGGGACCAGCCTAAACTGAGGTTCAGCAAGCTCTTCTCAATATCCCTGTGGGTCCAAACAAACCTGTTAGCACAGGGTGGGGAAAAGGAGGTTTACAGTTGTGAGTAGGCAGAACACAACTTCATTCTTATATTATTATTTATTAATTATAGCCTTATTTGCCACATGAACAACTGTAAACCTCCTTATGCCCCACCCTGTACTTGTACCACATCTTCATCCATCATGAAGGGCTTGTGGGGCAGTGGAGGGCGGCTGGGCCAGTGCCGGGTGAGACACCATCTTTTCAAGATGGCTACGATACTTATGGCTTGTCTGTTGGATTTTCAGCTTCCAGATTCTTCTTTTGTTTTCCTGAAACAGAATCCTTGTGGGGACAAGAGGCAGGTGGGAAATCCCCGCACCTTCCCCTCAATTTTGCTGTGGAGCTCAGCTGCTCTCAAAAATTGTATTCATTAAACACACACACACACACACACACACACACACACACATTTCCACATTTCAATGGAAATGAGTAGCAGGCCATACAACGGGGCAGCAAAAGGACTAAACACTAAACGTAGCAAGTGGGAGAGAACGCCTGTGGCGTGTTTCAGCGGGGCTCACGGAGGGAAGAGTGTGGGTGCATGGGTGCCACCCGCTCTTCACTCAGCAGCCTGTCTCCTGCTTCTTTTCAAGTTGGTGAGTCAAGTCGTGTAGGAAATCATTCATTTCATTCAGATTTTTAATGTCTTTGGCATGCAACTGTTCATACGTTTTCTCACGATGTTGAAATCTCTGCTGGATTTTTTTTTAAGATTGTATTTATTTATTGTTAGAGAGGGGAAGGGAGGGAGAAAGAGAGGGAGAGAAACATCAGTGTGTGGCTGCCTCCTGAGCTTCCCTCACGGGGGACCTGGCCTGCAAGATTTGTAATTCTATCCAGACTCATTCCCACTGAATTCCATGTGGAGTCTCTCCCTTGTTGATCAAATCTCGTTAGAATCTTGTCTTTTTTCTTAGTATTTCCAATCGTTGGCCTCTTTGTGTTCCCTGCGTGTCCCGTTTTAGGACAGGCCCGGCCCATCACCAGGAGGGGCTTTGTGTTTGGCCCCTTGTTTTAAGCTAGCAGCCAGGACGCTGAAGCTAACCCACAAAAGGCTGTGTGCTAACTTTCAATTCTATTTCTGAGGACTTGTTTCACACTAAGAATGAAGCTGACCCAACACTGTCTTACCGAAGATGGAGGGGAATATGTGGGTCAGGGCCTAGCTTGGACTTGTGCTGCTCTTGAAAATGACCTCCACATAATGCTCAACACCACACTACTGGGGGGCAGAAAATGGCCCTTTTGAAGGCCCCCTGGTGCTCAGAAGGTAAAGAATGAGCAATCCCAGATAAGATGGCAAAATAATGATTATGTTATATCCCCCCTTTTTTCAGATGATGAGAGGCAGTCCTTGGTAGAATCAGTGTGACTGCACGTTCCCCACATCAAACCTGTCTTAATATCTTCAGGGGATGTTACTGCTGGTGGCTTTTCAATCACGTACACACATCTGCTGTCTGCGTGTGGCAGAGTGGAAGGGAGGCTCAGGGACAGGGTTTCTGTTGGCATCTAATTCTCAGGACACTGCAGGTGCCTCCCTCCCAGGGACCTGCTTTCCTGACACGAATCTGTGTGTGTGCCCCTCACGATCATTTTTTTCCTCCATCTATAGCACTTTGAATATATGGCAATCACTTACACGAGGACGTATTTATGTGGCACTTGGTAAAGTGCTGTAAAAATGCAGTCGCTATGCAGCTGCTCCTTACAATTCCCTGTGAGGGAGATCACGTCTACACATCGAGTCTGAGCGGATCTGGAGGCATAATCCTTCCAGCTGAGGTCCCATAAGAAGTCCCAGGCAGGAATCCTGGCTGCCGCCCTGGGGCTCCCCACGGGCTCTATTTGTGCTGGAAGCTTCTGCTGCAGGAGACATTTCCAATTCAAATGGGGGAGTCACAGGGATCAGGAGGACCCTGAAAGCAGGTAGCTGGTGTCTGGCTGGGACTGCCAGGGACACTTACCTGTACCAGGGACATAGGAGCTTCAGGGTAGAAGAGGTCATTTCTGTGAATGATGACCCCCCTGAGGACACTCTTCTGGAATGGTCCATGTGGCTATTGTCATTTTGGCAGTCCCCGAGTCTATAGACATTGGGCCGCACAGCTGGGATGTGGGTGGGTCCTCCTGTCCAGGCAGACCCAGGGGTAGGTGAGAAGGCGGGGGGGTGGGGGGGCTGTATCCTCTGTCCCTGAAGGCAGGAACTGCTCCTGACAGGTGGCTGCAGCTGAAGTGGGCACAGCAGCCTGCTTGAGGGCAGGTCCAGCCCGGCTGGTTTAAAAGGAAGAGGCAGCAGCTGCATCTTCCCCTAGGCACTGAGGCTTGGCATCTCTGTGGGGTAAAAGAGATGGCTCCGAGCAAGTGGGGGTGAGGTGGGGGGTGCATCTGTGGTTTCTCCGAGGTACCACGCAGACCCTGGCTGATGCTCTGAGTAGACCCCCTCATGGTATGACCCCCTGCCTACCCCATCCCCCTGCCCCAGCAGGCAGTCGTACTGGGGAAAGAGAAGAGCGTCCATGCTGTGAGGATGGCCAGCCTCCTGCTGCCCACAGGGACCCCAAGGCGGAGTGGGCTGAGGGGCAGGAAGGGAGCTGGTCAGGGAGACTTCCTGGTCTAGCTCCTGCCCCCCGGAGGCCTCATTGTGTTTGATGCTGGAGCAGCCCTGGGCAGTGAGCATCATTAACCCCACTGTTCAGGGGAAGAAACCAGTGTTCCAAGTGGCTACGTGGCTCGTCCAAGGTCATACAACTAACTAGGAGTGGACAGGGACTCCTAAGCCTCTGCAATGGCCGTCTAACTTTGGTGCAGCCTCTAACCGTTCTCTGGCTTTCTGGGAGAAGCAGAGTGTAACAGAATGCTGGTGAAAGCCAGGGGGGTCCTGAGACTGTGGAGGTTTGGTCACAGCTGCAAGTGGAAGCGGCCATGGGATCTTAACGAGTCCCCACGTGAGTCGTGAGGAGCAAGGGAGTGTCCTGCTCGCAGGTCCCCGCTGGGGATGGGGAACTCCGGCAGCGTGACTCGGTTCTCAGACCTACTGTGTTCTTCCCTTGAAAGCCACCTGGGTGTAGCCCCTCTAAAAAGCTCTGTGTGAAGCATTTATTTTAGTTCAAGAGCTTTCTCCTCCGTTTCCCCAGGATCATGACAGGCCCTTCTGTGTCCAGATCTGAAGGCAGGCACCTTGGGGTCAAGTGGGGACGAGCTCTCTCATTGCAGTGGGGACCACTTAGCTTCTGTCAGCCTGCGGGGTCTCCAGGCTTCCACTGCCTGGGCAAGTACGGCTCTTACATGACGTCAGCACGGCTCCTTTGCTCCTGTCCTGGGCGGCCCTGCCAGCCGCGTCCAGGACAGCGGGAGGAAAACAAGGCTGGCCCTTGGAGCCACACTGATTCAGTTGAGTGAGCAGCTGGCTCTTGGATGTTTTTCTTCACTTGTGTTTACTGAGCACCTACTATGTGCAGAGTGTTCTGCTCTATGGCTTCAGGAGAGAGAAGAGTTTGTTCTTGATCATTGAACCAATAACCTTTCCCCACCCCTTTTTCCTTTTGGGGTTGAGGCACCTGGGGAGTGCCCAGGGGACCCGACCTAGATTAAGGAGCCAGCAAGGCAAGTCTTCTAGGAACCTTCTGGTAAAGAGTCTGAGACCCCCTGGAAAATCTAAAAGGTGAGAGACAGGCTCACCTGAGGCTCTGTGAGGAGCAAAGCAGAGGTCTCTGCCGCACTGGGGTTGGCCTGCACTCCTGGGGTCTGGCAGGTGGAAAGGGTGCAGGGCGGTCCCTGAGGAGCACCTTGGACCACATGTGAGGGAGGGTTGGTGCGGGACATGTTAGGTCCTGCCCAAGAGGGCCACCTGATGGGAAGACAGGCCACAGTGGAGAGGACCTGAAGGAACCTCGCTGGACTAGAGACCAAGGAAAGAGTAGGGAACCCACACAAATGGAGATGCTGTCTCTATCCAAGGAAGCTGGTGGTGGGAGAGCTGCACCTTTAGGACATCTTCAGAGAAGCCGTGAACACACAGGAGGGACCTCCAGCTTGGCTCCAGAGTAGAGTCTTGACCATTCCTCAGGCTGGCATTTTAATGATGAACCAAGACTTGTGACTGTGAGTATGGAGAGCTGTCTGTGTGACTCAGGAATGAGCAGAAGAGCCATGGGACCTGCCATGGGTTCACCACAGGGTTAAGGGGAGATGGATTTCTGGGAATACATTTAAAGAAAAATGGGAGACAAATATAAAGCTGCTCGTTGAACATAATGGCTGTGTAGATCTGCTTTCTCCCCTAGATGGTTAACTCCCTCGGCCGTGTGTGTGTGTGTGTGTGTGTGTGTGTGTGTGTGTGTGTGTGTGTTTCAGTTTCAACCCCCCAGAAGTTGCGCCTGGCACATTAGAGCCACTCAGAAGCTCTCTGGGGTCTGAGTGAAAGCTACCGGGTTACGTCCGCTTCTTAAAGTGCTCCTGTGGGAGTGGAAGGGAGACTGGGTGGAAGGGAGGTGGAAGGCAAGTGAGTGCAGAGGCTGTGATGGGGACCCAGCTGTGGCAGGTGTTACGGGTTCTCCCCGACTGCAGAAGCAGGCTCTGCACCCACAGACTGCAGGGCAGAGCTATCTGTTCTGAAACACACTCACTGCTCTTTCTGTGCCTGAATCCACCGGGATTTATCTTCTCGCCTCCTTTGTCAGCATATGGTCTGATGCAGCTGCTCCCTTTCAAAGGAAATTCTCCACCCCACCCACCCTGGATCCGCCGTTCGTACCTCCCCAGTAAAACTAGAGCTGAGCAGAGCTGGCTCCGGGACCTGCCTGTGACTTGGCATTCTGGGGCGGGGAGGGGGTGGCTGGTGAGTGTGACTACAGCCCTATTTGTCCACACAAAGCATCTACCGCTCCCTCATCAGGGACCAGCGCTGGCAGAATGGGGCTCATCTGGAGAGTAGCCTAACAAAGCAATTGTTGGGAGTGTAACTTACAAAACCACCCACAACGCCTTCCAAATAAGCAACGTCTGTGGCTGGAGGTGGCTCCTGGCCTCATTTCATCTGTGCATTGCCTCCCATCTCTGCTCAGGTAACTGAGGGTTGATGGGTGTATCTCTGTTATCGATTGTGGTTGACTTGTGATGGGAACCAAAGCTTTGGCCCAGAGGAGCCTGCAGGTGTGTGAGAGCAGGGCAGGGAGGGGAGGGGAGGGTGGGAGCCACAGGGCTTACAAGCACCAGACTAGGTCTCCGTGCAGAGTTTGGGGGTTGGACAGGGATGTCCAGAGGAGGCCTGTGGTCCTCTCCAAAGGGGCCTGGAAGCCCTGGTAGGCCTGGAGTTGGCCTTTTAAAGAAAGATGACACTCCATGCTACATCCCCAGCAATGGCCTCAAGACCAAGCTAGCCCGAGAGAGGCTGCTGGCTGGTTTCCAGCTGGGCTGGGAGTCACCCTTCTGGACAGGCTAGAGCCCACCCTCCCCTCATCTCTGACTGCTCCTTGCTCCCAGGTCCCCCGCCAGCCACCTCCGTCCCCAGGGAGGGTACCCAGCTGTCACTTGGGAGTGAGACAGATCTCACCCATGCCCCCTGCTGGCTGAGGGCTGTGTCTCTCCTTCTAGGTGGTCTTCCTCTTAGCCCTGGGTGGGGGGCGGGCAGCACCATGCAGATGGGATGTTTGTTCCTTCAGGTAAAGACAGGCCCAGTCAATTCAGTGAAAAACTCAGGGTGGTTGGACTGAGAAATTGAACACCAAATCAGACTAACAAGCAGAGCAGTTCTGGTAGGAATTTTGTAGGAATTTGAATTCAACTCCGTAGCGGTGTTTGGGCTGGGGAGTGGGTCTGGCAATTTGGAGGCCTGGCAGATACTGTATTCATTGTGTGATTTTCATCATTTCATATTGAAGGCATTCATAATACAGCAGGAGCCTCCTTGCCTAGGTCACCAGCGTGAATGAGAAGTTCCTCCCAAAGGATCTTATCTGATACAATAAATGGATAGAGTTATTGAATTTATTAACATCTAAATTAGAAAGTCTGAAAAATGGAGTTCTAATTAATCAGCTTGCAAACAGCTGCCCCCAAGGATAAGATAAGTGCCGTTAGCAACAGCTAGTGATTGCAGACGTATTCTAGTTTAAAACAATAATACTATTTTCACAGCAGCACCTGCCTATCAGAGGACTTCAAAGCAGCCCCATAAATGTTAATTATTTAAAGACTTTCTAAAACCAAAGTAGATAATGGTTATTTTTTTGGACTTTCTAATGAGGAAAGGGCATGAGCGGGAAGGGCGGGTACCTTAGCCCAAGGTCATGGTGCTGGACTTCAGGAAACTTGCATTTCTGTGGCCTTGCTCCTCCTGTGGCCTTGAGGCCTCTGGCTTTCTGATTCCTGCCCTGTGGTTTGTGACCAATGTCCCTCCCACCCACCCACCCACCTACCCATGTTGTTTCACACATGGGCCCCGTCTTAGGTGCCACCAGCCTCCTGCTGACCTGTCCCTGGAGCCCAGCTTCCCAGGTATCATTGGTTCCCCTAAATGGTTTCTCACTGGTCGGGTGACATACCAATGCCCTGGCTGGCTTTGCATCTTCCCACAGGCTGGTGGGAATGCTCAGCCTCTGACCATCTCTGGTAGGAAGGCTGGTCTTTATTTTTATTTTTATCTTCATCCAGGGATATGTTTTTATTGATTTTAGAGAGAGATGAAGGGAGAGAGAGAGAAACATCAATGTGAGAAAGATTGATTGGTTGCCTCTCTCACATGCCCCGACTAGGGATGATACCCTCAACCTAGGTATGTGCCCTGGCCGGGAATTGAACCTACAACCGTTTGGTGCATGGGATGCAGTTCCAACTAACAGAGCCACAGCAGGGCAGGAGTGTTGGTTTTTGGAAAGCCTTTCTCCTCTGCCCCAACCTGGCTTATTAACTGTGCTCTGATACCTGGTCTTCTGCATTGCCTTCCCGGGGCCTAGTCCCGTCCCCCGCCCCCCCACCAGCCACAGGGACACGGGGCTGGGCTCTGCCTCTCCTGAGCTTTGCTGGAGGTGGCTCACTGGCCATTAGGCAGACTGGAGGTAAGATGTCGGACACCTCACTTGCCTCCCTGGGAAAGTCATCATGCTGGACGGACCCTACATCATTCACATGCACGGGGAGGCCAGCCCGTGCCGGGAAATCTATGCTGCGCTTGCCCCGTGAGAGTGATAGAGTGAGGAAGCCATGTTTCATGTGGACACCAGGTCACAGAGCGACTCCGTATTTGATGGCTCACCTCACTGGCACCCGTCCCCTTCGGGAGAGGCAGGCAAGGCTCGTTGTATTTCATAGATAGGGAAGGAAACGAACATTTTCTGAGTAATACTGTATCAGGCAATTTATATAGAGTATCCTGTTATGTTGAGTGCATTTTCCTTCTTGTTTTAAGTAAGAAAAAGGATGCTCAGAGAGGTTAAGAAATGCAGCTGAGGTCACATGGCTAGTAAATGAAAGGCCAAGATTTGAACTTGGATTTTCCTCCTACAGTCTGGGCCCTCCCACAGGTGGGGGAGGGCAGGCCTGTGACCTAGAGAAGCCAGTGAGTCAGAGTATCCAGGCAATGGACCAGGGACAAGAGGCCCTGGGCCTCCGCTGACACCTGCCTTCCCTATACTCCCCTGGGGCTGAGGTCAGGAACCACAAGAAGATCCCTGATGGTTGCTTTGCCATCCAGCCACGGTAGGCTGTCTGGGGTGAGGCAGGAGCAACCTGGAGGAGTCTCCTTAGTCACTCTGTTCTGGGTGGTGCCTCTGGCTCCTGGGGGAGGAAGAGGCCTCAGCCCTTCTACCTGCGCAGGTACAGAAGGACAGAACCTTCTGGGGGCCGCGCTTAGTCTTGGTCACAAGCCATCAATCCCCTGCCATGGGAGCGATCAGACTCCTGCTCTGTCTGCTGTGAGCTAATTAACTCTCCTCCCACAAGCCATTCCCGGAGCTCTTTGTCATCTAAGAGCTACAGCCCTGTGTGGCTGCTGTGCCCGTGGTGGGAGGAGGTGGCGCGAGGAGCAATCTCAATGATCCCAAACCCAGGCGACTGGGGCCCAGGAGGACCTGTGGCTGTTGGTCTCTGCTGCAGGAACGGGCCGTGCAAGTGGGGACTGAAATGCTTTCCTGTTCTTGTTGCTTTCTTAACGCCCATTCGTCTCTTCCTTCATTCATTTCCTTGCTGCCTCACTTCACTCCGCCTTGGCTCCTTATCTCCAACACAGCCCCCGGTAGGGTGTTGTGAGGTTCAGTGGGATGATGTGTTTAGAACATGTTTAGACAGCGCCTGGCACCTGGTCGGTGCACAGTGAGAATGAGCAATCACTGGCATTGCTGTTCTCATCCGCATTGTTAATAGTGACCTCCCTGAACTTCCATATCCGCAGTGGTAAGAAGTGGATGAACCCTTCACAGGGTTGTTGATGGAATGAGAGATAATAGGAGTAAGTTACTTAGTAGGGCGTTTGGCCGAAGTTGAGTTGTTCATTCACTCAGATACAGGAATGTGGTGGGCTGCCTGTGATGGTTGGGGGAGGGGAAAGAAAAGGGAGTGCAAGTTCTCATTCATTCATTCAAAAACTAATTATTGAGAACAAACATATTTCAAGCTCTCTAGAGTCCCTGGGCCACCAGCATCTCTCAAGAGGTCAAAGGCATAAGAAATAAACCTGAAGCCTGACTTTGCCAGCAGAAAAGACTAGGCAGGCAGAAGTTCAACTTTAGGGCCTTAAAAAAATTTCCCTCCTCCTCCTGAGGGATGTGGGTCCCCCCACCCCTTAACTTACCTATTTTCCATTTAAAAAAATAGACTTTTCATGTACAACAGAGAACAATATAATGACTGGGTTTTTTTTTTTTGGCCCCAAGTATTAGCATGTGGGTGAAGAGTGGGTAAAGGAGGGCAGGGCGATGGGGTGGGGGGGCCATCTGGGGACACGTGCCATGTTGAGAGGACGGTGATCTGATTGGCCCCCACGCCAGGCCTGTCCCAAGTACCCTTCCTTCTTTTTGCCACCTGAATGCTTTCCTTGCCCCTCACTTCAACTCTTACCTCTCTCTCGATGACTTCTTGGGCTATCTTGCCCACACTTGATTTTTCCTTGCTTTGAAATTTTATTTCAGTTGGGCTGAGGGCTACATTCTCTAAGGCAATTGCTTTCCGATGGCTCACTCTCTGCTGATTGAATTTCCTGTTTGGTTATGAGCTCCATGTGGGCAGGCCATGCCCTAGCCCCCTGGAATGCTCCCAGCGTTGAGCATGAACCACAGCCCCTGTCTAGATGGAAGAGTCCTGGAGTCCCCAGGAATCCCATCATGGTTCCCAGGACCCTGCCCGAATCCCAGCCATCTCGGTTTCCTCCCTGGACCCCAGCAATAGTGGCTCCACCTGGGCCCTCTGTCCCTTCCTATCTCTCCTCCATGTCACTTCATTGTCCACATCACCAGAACAGGCTTTCTAAAGCACACCTCTCTTCCCTACCCCACGCCCCCTTCACCAAGCCTCCTAGCCCCTCTGTCCCAGTGGACTGACATTCAAGGCTCTTCTCTCTGGCCACTGCCTGCATCTGCTACCCGGTTTTTCAGCCCCAGGAGCCCAAACAAGCTGGGACATCGACGCCTCTCTGCTCCAGCTCATTCCCGTTCTCCCTCCAGTCTGCCTGGAAAATCCTACCCATACCTCCAGGCTCAGTGGAAGTGTCACACTGACACTTCAGAGAGGATGCCCTGGGCAAAGTTAATACCTCCCTTCATGTTGCCTCCGCGGTACACCTTCTGTTTTCACACACCACCTCCAGGCTTGTTGGAGGGGTCAGCTGAGGCCGCTACAGCCCCGTCTCTGTTCGTGGCTCAGGTGGTCTTCTAGAGGCCTCAGGCCTGCGCACCCTCGGCACCTCCCTGCTCTGACAGTGAACCTCACATACATTCTTTTATCACTCTCACCTCTTGTTTTATTGTTTCTGTCAAGTCTCCACCTTACAGAGATGCTGCGAAGACAAATGAGGTAATATGTAAAAGCGCCTTAAGCTCCAGAAGATGGACTATATCATTATGGCCGTAAAGCTCTCTGTTGGGGAATTAAACTTGATGGTAGTGAATAGGAAAGGAAGAGAGGGAGGGAGGTAGAGACACAGAGACACAGAGACACACAGACAGGACAGATATAGAGAGAAAGAGGTGTAAGAGAGAGACAGAGAGAAGGAGAAACAGAGAGAGGGAGAGACAGAGAGGAGACAGAGCAGAAAGGTCGAGGTTGGTCATGCCAACTCTGTCCCAGACTCACCGAGCCAAGAAGACTTCTGGGTGTAGGGCCTGGGACAGGGCATGATATGACTCTGGGCAGGAGGCTTCTCATCTCCAGA
>VMDR010029875.1:0-12576 GCA_007922815.1 Macrotus californicus
CTGAATATTTTTCAATATACAATAATACCACATATATAATATGAAAGTTGTATTACTATTATTAATTCCTAATTTTAAAAATTTCTGTTTTGGGGGTGTGATGTGTAAATGATGTGTAAATTGTTCTTTTAGCCATAAAACTCTCTATTTTCTGGCTTTTATATTAAAGCTCTCAAACTTAGCATCTGTCTATTATTGGGATTCAATGCTTTTGTTTTTTTTTAAATATTTTATTTTTATTTATTTTTAGACAGAGGGGAAGGGAGTGAGAAAGAGAGGGAGAGAAACATTAATGTGTGGTTGCCTCTCACACGACCCCCATCAGAGACCTGGCCCACAACCCAGGCGTGTGCCCTGACTGGGAATCGAACCAGTGACCCTTTGCTTCACAGGCCGGTGCTCAATCCACTGAGCCACACCAGCCAGGCCTCCATGCTTATTTTTAAGGAAATGTTTAAGGTTCTCAGTAGCATTTAGTAAGCCACAGTCTTAGGTTTTAAATCTGATTCTGGGTTAAGCTTTGGGAAGGAAAGGATGATTCATAGGCACCTTGAGACAACCACTCATCCCGTGAACTACGGAGCAGATATAATCTAAGGCCCTCAGAATAAAGAAAAGGCCAAGTACTATCTCTTTTAAGTCATGTTATAGTTTCTGTAAAGTGTTAAAAGATAAAAATAGGATTGTTTGAGCAACATTCAAGTTTTATGAGTTGATGTGTATAAAGTATGAGAATTTGGATGGGTAAATATGCATAGCCTAATTCTTTTAGAATGATTTACTTAGAGTGATTGACTTACCAGAACTGCTGAAATAAGAAAACACACTCCAGTTGAATTTAAAATAATGGGGACATTGGCTCTTTTGCATTTATTTTTCACGTATACTTGCCCGATTGTGAATGGATTCAGTTCATCAACGGCATTGCATCAAAATCGTTCAGTGACTTTCTTTTGCCGTTGCAGGTAGAGCGGGAAAAGGCCATTCTTCTGGCCAATCTCCAGGAGTCACAGACACAGCTGGAACACACCAAGGGGGCGCTGACAGAGCAGCACGAACGGGTGCACCGGCTCACGGAGCACGTGAATGCCATGAGGGGCCTGCAGAGCAGCAAGGAGCTCAAGCCTGAGCAGGATGGGGAGAAGGGCCGGGACTCGGGGGAGGAGGCACATGACTACGAGGTGGACATCAATGGCTTAGAGATTCTTGAGTGCAAATACAGGGTGGCAGTAACGGAGGTGATTGATTTGAAAGCTGAAATTAAAGCCTTAAAGGAGAAATACAATAAATCTGTGGAAAACTATACTGAAGAGAAGACCAAGTATGAGAGCAAGATCCAAATGTATGATGAACAGGTGACAAGCCTTGAGAAGTCCACCAAGGAGAGTGGAGAGAAGATGGCCCATATGGAGAAGGAATTGCAGAAGATGACCAGCATAGCCAATGAAAATCACAATACCCTTAATACAGCCCAGGATGAGTTGGTGACATTCAGCGAGGAGCTAGCTCAGCTTTACCACCATGTGTGTCTGTGCAATAACGAAACCCCCAACAGGGTCATGCTGGACTACTATAGGCAAAGCAGAGTTACCCGAAGTGGCAGCCTGAAAGGGCCCGATGATCCCAGGGGACTTCTGTCTCCACGGTTAGCCAGGCGGGGTGCGTCATCCCCAGTAGAAACAAGGACCTCCTCTGAATCAGTTACAAAAGAAAACACAGAGGCCAGCAAAGAACCAAGTCCAACGAAGACCCCCACCATCTCTCCGGTTATTACTGCCCCACCATCATCGCCAGTATTAGATACCAGTGACATCCGCAAAGAGCCAATGAACATCTACAACCTTAATGCCATTATCCGGGACCAAATCAAGCATCTGCAGAAAGCTGTGGACCGGTCCTTGCAACTGTCTCGTCAAAGAGCAGCGGCACGGGAGCTGACCCCCATGATTGATAAAGACAAGGAAGCCTTAATGGAAGAATTCCTCAAGCTCAAGTCCCTGCTGAGCACCAAACGGGAGCAGATCGCCACACTGAGGGCAGTGCTGAAGGCCAACAAGCAGGTAATCTGACCCTACTGACCACGCATGCTAGCCAGCACTTTCCTGACTCGTTTATTCCTTAACGTTTTTGAGTGTCTGCTATAATCAGGATGAGAGTTCAGATTCCTGGTCAGTGGAGGAATAAGAACTAAGGTCCCAGTATGAGATCAGAATATAATGATTATTATTAATTCAGTGACCAGATGAAATAGTAGACCATGCTTTGGTAGGTGGAGGTAGAGGTGAGGATAGAAAGGCAGTTCAGGTAGTGTGTGAAAACAGGAAATGGAGGGATGGCAGAATAGTCTGGCTTGGCAGCTTATACCAGGGACATACAGTAAGAAAGACACCCTGGCAGGCCGCAGGAGCAAACAGAAGGGAGTTCTCAAGAGAGAGGGAGAGAGAGAGAGAGAAACAGAGGAAGAGATTGAGGTAGAATGTGCACTAGCTCTACCAGTGACCACATACCTGAAATTTAGGTTCAGTTGGGATGCTCACTCACCGGGGTCAGAGCTTAAGCAGTAGAAAATTTTTCCTACCATAGATCTTGCCTTCAGGAGTAAGTAAGTACTGCCACAAGGCCCTGCCTGACTGATTCCTAGATCTTGGTGACTGAATTCGTTTTCTCTCCTCGAGCTTTACCTGAGTGACAGTGCTATGAAATATAGGCCGGAAAATATTTATAACCTTTATTTCTCTGGAAGATGAACCTTGAAAGATACATTTGAGAAAGGTGCTGAAAAAGAGTGCAGATAAAGAGAAGCATCAGACACCCTCTTGCAAATGTAAGCAGGGCTAGTGCTAGAAAACGAGGTGAATTTCAGATTCAGAGTTCTTTATTTTGCTTTTATCGGGGGGAACCACGATAAAAATTTCGTCATTTACAGTGCAGCTTTCTGGCATCTTTATCTTCGGTTCCCCCAACTCCATTGGTACAGTTTCGAGGTCTATACCACAGGCAGTAGTATCATCTGCACTGTCAACATGTTTTAGACAAATCTGAGGGTGAAATAGGACCTTATTTTGAGCCATCACTTCAGAGAGATGGAAGAGATTAGGGTAAATGCCGAATTTGTGAGACATTTGACTCCAGTGGGAGGTCAGAATGAAGGAACTTGTCACCATGAATTCTGCTCCAATCCAAAGATGCGTGGTTTAGGATGGCCCTAAACAGCCAACGCCACACTAGATAGGACTTAGCCTTTATCGAGGACATAATACCCTGGGCATCCTGGGTCAGACCATTCAGATAACTTCTCTGACTTCCTCCTGAAGGTTGAATATGAGTAACCTAGGAACCTGGATCGATGGGGGTGTCAAGATGCGTAACCGACACAGAGGTTCGATAATAAGCATGGTCGATCAGCCGAGAGAGACTAATTTGTGAGCAGGCGGTCATTGGTTACGTATTTCATGGTGGGCAGTAAGCGGGATGGAAAAATAAGTGACCAGGAATCTAGTAGGAGTTCAGCGATGCCTGTAACTGTTTACAAGAGAGTGCATGTGAGCACTTTAGAATGGTATAAACCGTGCCATAGGAATTAGCAGAGCAAAGCATTCCTGGCTGTGGTACCATTTGCATCATCTCCTTATGGGCTCAGCAAATTAAATGAAAACACATTTCTAGCCATGCATTTCGTTTACATTTTAATTAAGCTGGGCCTATGGTTGTGATGCTTATGTGCCGTAAATAGTTTCAGGTGTCTGCAGATGATACCCATTATATTTATACATGGTGGAATGTTAATTTATATTAAGGCTAAGGGGAGAATTCTGTGGTATCGGCAAAAAATTTTTCTATTTTAAAATAGCTTTCTGCATTCTTTATAGAATCTTTTAATATGCTTTAGGATTTTTTGTAAGCACAGAAAAAATTTATGTTTTCTGACAAATAAACAAATGTAATGAGGTGCTATCTATGTACTAAATTGTGCTAAATGCTAAAGATGCAAAGAACAGTAACCCATGTTCCCCGCCCTCCAGAAGAGGACGCACAGACCAGTGGGGATGTCAGAACAGAAAGAGATCGTGACAGTTTGACGTTATACATGTCGTAATTGAGTGATGGGAACATTGCAGAGGAAGTAACTCATGTCTTTTAGAGGAACTGGAAAACACTTCCAACAGTTTTTTCAGTAGTAACAGAAGGAACTATTCTTGTGTCTGTTCTTAAAGGACCAGGAGCTGTTTCCTAGAAGAGGAAGAAATAATTCCAGGCAGAAAGGACTGTGGGTGGTAGAGGCACAAAGTAGAGCGAGGCGTCCAAGGAATGGTTTTGAAGGTCTCTGTTGCTGGACACAAGCTTTAGAAAGCAAACAAACTTCCGGGGTGTTTGAAGAATGTGGCCAATGCGGGTGCCAGGAAATCTGCTAAGGGGTTACAGACACTTAGAGTTACTTAATTCTGAAAAGGCTTTGCACAGTCTGTGGACAGACAAATCTACAAAGCTGAGTCCTTTGGGGACATTTCTCACAAATAGTAAATGACTTTGTACTTTGGTTTCAGGTTTTATTTTTCTGTCATTTACCCCCTCCCCCCCAGTTAAATGACCATGTGGCTCCATGTGCTTACAAATTTGTTACATCTGCATTTTCACAACTTAAACTTCACCATTTGTTCTAAATGACTATGTGTCTAGGTTTTTTTTAATTGAAAACAGCGTTCTTCCCCAAGTCAACTTCAGCATTCTGGATAATTTTCCAAATTTATAATATTTCCAAAGATTCCACTAAGTTGTAGCACTGCAGGACATATTGAACTATTTTTTAAGTAATTTCTCATTTTAATTTGAATTTAAATTCAATCATAAATAATAAGAAGCTACTTTGGAGTTGAACTGTGAATAAACTACCCCATCCCAACATTGTTTTAATTTAAAAAGAATCCGTTTACCTCTATAGAAGTTGGCACTCTGCATAAAAAAAATTGCAGCTGTCCATGTCAAGCACAAAAAGAAATGTTAAAAACCAGGGTAGTCTTCCTGGGAAATCCTGTTAATGATGGAATTTTTCATTAGTGAGAGACTCTTAAAAATCAGTATTGGCTATTTTGGCACAGCCTGAAAATCTGTAGTTAACAGTCGGTAAAAATTGTGTGTTTCTGGTTCTGTTCCGACGTGCACTCCACGTGCTGTGCATGAAACAGGTAGCCCCCAAACGTGCCTTCCCTTCACGCACTGATCTGGGAACTGCTCTGATGTTTTCCTTCCTCCTGTGTGTCGGCCTGGTTCTCAGTTCACTCTTTAGCCCCACAACTTTAGGCTTGCCCACATCCCAAATTTGAACGCATATTTCAATTTATTCAACATTTTGGAATTTTTGCTTTTATGGAACTTGTAAAGAATTAGATTTGACTATTGAAACTTGATTATTTTGATTTGATTATCAGATTATTAAAATTTGTTAAATTTGACTACAGCTCACTGTTTTGAAGAAGCCGTATGGACAAACACAGAACATCATCGGCTCTTTTTCCATTATTTTCTTAGACATAAATTACGGATTGATGGTCTGTCATAGACTCATGTCGTGAGTTGCAATGGTCTCCATCTTTTCCTCTGTTTGTTTCAGCCCCCAAGAGCAGGGGTGACACAAGAATACATGAGTTCTGTTGTATTTCAGTGGGGAGCAGGGCATTCCCCCTAACTTCTCCTTGATAAAATTCTTCTTGTATGAAGTTTCAGTTTGCCTCCCTGAATTCATGCCTGAAAATCCAACAATCTCCATTAACCACTTACTGAACTGTCACTGCCTGAGCTTCTCATGCTGTCTCCGGTTCATAGCTGGCTTCTCAGGCAATTTAACCGAATTAATAGATTCACAGCACATTTTGACATTCAGGAAAACTGCCTTATGTCCAAAGTACATACCTGTGTTTTTTAACCAAATCCATTTCACTCCCCTTTATTAAAGAAATAGACCCAGCATGAAGCAATCAGTGGTAGATTTTCCTGATATGAAAGCTGTAACCATGGTGATTTTTCTGCTTTAGACAGCTGAGGTGGCCCTAGCTAATCTCAAGAACAAATACGAAAATGAGAAAGCCATGGTGACTGAAACGATGACGAAACTTAGAAATGAACTGAAGGCTTTGAAAGAAGATGCCGCAACTTTCTCGTCCCTGAGAGCAATGTTTGCAACAAGGTAATCGATTTATCTCCCCAGGGCAGGTGTGGCACCTGGGGAAAGACTTTAAAATACTCGTGTGTCTTCGTGCATATTGAGTGTGTAAGTTGTTAAGAAAATAGAAGAGATTCCATTCTGACAAATCTGAAATAAGACTTTTTGTGCTGTCTTCCAGAGCCCTCTACTGGGCGCACTGGATCAGCAATTCCTTTACATAGAGGTATTTTAAAATTAATTCAATATTTTTTTCTATATTCAAATAGAGCTTATGTACCCAAAGAATCAGGACAACAAAAAAAGCCTCCAACAAGGGGAAAAGCCCTACTTGGCTAAAGTAGCTAAATATTATCACGACTGAAATTGATTATCACCAAAGTACATAAAAGTGCTTATCATTAATATTATATGAGGAAAATACCATCAAAATGAAGCTTAATATTCATCATATCAACGAATTACTTAGACTTTAGTACACTGATGTAAATATAACATAAAATGTAATTATATTGCCAAGTTTTTCACATTGCCCAGGTAATTAATTAGATACATATTAGTTACTCCCTCCCCCATCAATGTCATTACTAGGTGCCACTGTATTTTGTTTTTAAACTTGAAATGCTTATTAAGAATGTTTTGGGTCAAGGCATTCAAAATCCTGAGATTTTCAGTACGTGACTGTTTTTGCTGTCGCAATTTATTGCCAAAATAGAAACAGTTATGTATTTTGTGTGATGCCAGCTTGATACAGAATTCACAAAGCATAACTGTACCTTATTTGCAGATGTAGTAAATGACGTACATGTAGCTGCTATAAGCGTAAAACAAAGTCCTTGTAGAGGAGCCCGGGAGTCTGTCCAGCTTTCTTTGGATGTCAGGAGAGAAAGGCTCAAGCTTATACTTTGTGATTGACTCAGTGAGGAGGCCGAGTGCCTGAGGGTCCCCAGGGATGTGGGGGACCTGAGGGAACTGGCTTCTGGGTCTCCAAGCATGCTAAGACTTTGGGGAGTAGAGCGTATCACCCCTGGCCCCTAGGGGGGAGGCAGGACAGAGAATGAGGATGGTGCACGTACTCCCCATTGATGAAAGAAGTCAGGATCATATGTATAGAATCAGGAAAACAAATTTCGTCCTTGAAAAAGAAATCAAAACATTTTTTTAAAGGGACATTTAAAAACTCAATCTGGTTTACGTAAGAATTATTTCCCCCAAATAGTGCATTTTCACAGAAATTTGGGGATCTTGAGGGATATAGTCATTGCCATACTCCATAGTATTTTTCAAAATACTGTTATCTGCCCAATTAAAATAAACCCAGCATCCTGAAATTCACATTGTGTTTTACTAAGCCCTGAATTTTCTTATGATATCTCTACTATGCTTCAAGGTAAGAGAAAACGAGGACCCACCCAGATCTCAAGTTCTTTCACTCCAGGGTCTGTTTTTTCCTTTAAAATGTCACAAGGCTTGTGCTGATGTCCAAGTGTGTGCATTTTGCATAACTCCACCAAGTCATTAATGAGCTGTTGGTATGTGAAGAATATTTGTTAATAAACTCAGAAAAACTTTGATACAATTCTTTTTCCCAACTGTATCTGTGCCCAGGGTTCACCATTCATGGGGAGAACAGATCCCTGAACTTGTCTTCTTGCTGCAGCAAAGCGCCCAACCCGAGTAGAGGGGTCTGACACTCTTCTGTGTCTGTGTCAAGTCCGATGCGAATCTTGGTTTTCTTTGACACCTATTGCTTAGTCATCTGGTCGAGAAATCGTTGACATGACTCAGGCTTCTAATTCAGACAACTCTGCTACATTGAAAACAGTGGCAGCCACAATCTATACTCTATTAAAATAAAACCTAGAAATGTAGATAAAGAAGGAAATGCTGTCTTTATAAACATTAAGATTCTTTTGCAGGCTACAGATGTAGCCTATAACAAACTTGTCACATTCCTCCAAAGAACACGTTAGAAGCCGCTGGAACACATCCAAGATGCTGTGAGCACTACCTGAGATTTTATTGCCCATACCACCATGAGGCAGCCTCCACAGTAACTGTTCTTGAGGTCTAAGACATCACCTGTTAAGAATATCCCCATATGTAGTACTCATGGTACAGATGAGCGATCATTTATTGCACCTGCTCGACTGTTTCTAATTTTCTACTATGGTAGGATACCTCAGTTCTACTCTAAGAAGACCAGTGTTCTAAGTACCTAATTTCCAGTAAAATCTATTACTTTTCCATTTAAGTTCTAAATTCAGTTCTGCCAAGATTTTCTCCTGACCACGTTTCTGTTTGGGTTCCAGATGTGATGAATATGTCACGCAGTTGGATGAGATGCAGAGACAGTTAGCAGCCGCAGAGGACGAGAAGAAGACTCTAAATACTTTGTTACGAATGGCTATCCAGCAAAAACTCGCCCTGACCCAGCGGCTGGAGGACTTAGAGTTTGACCATGAGCAGTCCCGACGCAGCAAAGGCAAATTTGGAAAGAGCAAGATCGGCAGCCCTAAAGTAAGTGGGGAGGCATCAGTCACCGTGCCCACCATAGACACTTACCTCCTGCGTAGGCAGGGCCCACAGACACCCGACATTCGGGTCAGCAGTGGCACTCAGAGGAAAAGGTATGCATGCAGCGATTTTCACAGCTTGGTGCAGTGGCCAGATGTTAGTTAACTGCAAACATCATTGTGTTCTTATTGTGGGGGATGGAGGAAGGGAAGGAAGGGAGGACCTGGGAGGGGGCGTATTATAAATGGGCCTTGCCAATGTTGTTTTTTGCCAATCAAAACCTTGATAATGGTGTTCATTTCCTCCTTTCTGTCTGCCCACCTCACCTCTTAACGAACCATAATATAACTTTCAAGTGTCTGTCGACTTTTTTTGCTGTTCCTTGTATGCATAAATATACCTCTCCCTTACCTCCAGCCTAAAAATTGGTAGATAAAAGGTGGACATTAAGAATGAAGCTTTGCTTTACATGGGCGGTCATTTTAAAAGTCATTGTACCTCTGTGAGTGGTGCTTCACCAGCTTCTCTTTAATGGGGCGAGGATGTGGCTCTGTTCTCTTAGGGGAACTTTGTTTATGTTACCAAAACTGAGGACTGACTAAAGGATATGTCTGTATTTAGGTGAAATGGGGTGGAATATGTACAGTCTTTTTCTTAAAAGCAGGTTTTTGTGCATTTGCATTTGGTATGTGAATATTGCTCAAAGAAATCACCTGTAAGGTTTTTAGTGGCTTGATTTTTCTGACCTCTTTCCAGATTCCTGGATGTTGAATTACCCTATATTTTCAGTTAATGGCAAAATTTTTATTTTAGGAGATTTCCGTACAAAATCAAATAATATAAATATTTTCTACTTGTGGTTCAAACTAACTCTATTAAATCTCTTTTTCAGTACCCAGTACAGTTTCCAAATGGGGTAGTAGTCTGGTGTGGAAACTAAACAGTTAGCAAAAATCTTGACTTTACATGTTAAAAAAAAAATTAAATGCCAATATAAGTAATGTTGTCACCGGGGAGGCTTTGAAAGGTAATTAAAGTGAAACTTTTTTGTTTCCTATATGTATTTTCTTGGATCTCCTGCAAGACAATTTTCACCTTCCCTTTGTGATCAGAGCCGTCCCAGGACTTCAGGGGCCTCCTACCTACAGAGTTTATTAAGAGTTCCCCCTGATCCCACCTCCACAGAATCATTTCTTCTGAAGGGCCCCCCTTCCATGAGTGAATTCATCCAAGGGCACCGGCTCAGCAAGGAAAAAAGGTTAACCGTGGCTCCACCAGGTAAACATTTTTTCCTTGGGTGCATGTGGCGCAAATGATTAGTTGAATAGACAGCTCTCCCCCTTCCTCCCAACCACTCATGCCCACCCCTCCGCAAAGCCTGACTTTGGTGACGAGTAAATTCCTACAGCTCAGCTGAAAACACCTTTACAGTTAGCCCCCTGTATCCTCCTGTGCTCAGCCAGGCCCTCGTTCCGTAGGCGTCTCCAGGAACAGGTAAAGGGACACGAGCGACAGGCAGGTACAATGCAGGACACACACCTGGGTCCTATTTGCAATTTGGTAGCTCATAGCAATTCCATCTTGGCCAAATGTTGTCATTTCGTTCTGATCATTTTTAGTAAAAAGCCTTTGGGGCTAATCTTTTGTAGTGACTCAGAATGTTTCCTCAATCATTATAGACAAATAAAAGTAAAATCCTCTAAGGTTTTCCTCAGGAGCGTGCAGGTCTCATTATAATGTTCTTGTAGTTTGCAAGTCCTTATTGATTTATGCTTACCTGTGTGCTTACGATTTACTGTAGCTTCACTGCTTTGCATTTTTCTTTTTCTTTTTCTCTTTCTCTTTCTTGTGAAGGGCCTCAATTGAAAATACAACTTCTGGCAAATCCTTCGGAGAAGTACCTGTATGCTCACTGGAGATCACAGGGGGCACACAGGAGCCAGTGAAGCCAAATAGGCCCAAGGGCATTGGTTATCTGGCTCTCACAAGGAATAAAAAATTAAAACGAATTAAGTTAGTTGTCAGCAGTTACAAACTCAGAGATTTTGCGATGGGTGTCCACATTTCTGGCCTCCTTGAATGATTCTGAGTGTCTGGCAGCCCTAGGTCTGCATTCCTGCATGGCAACCACCTGTCAGAACTATGTGCAGGTGGCTGCTTTTTAAACGGGGCGGGCCTTGCAGTTGGCCACAGTCCCCTCCCTCCCTGTCACTTACATGCCTGCTGCACTCTGTTATGTTTCTGTTATTATCTTCTGGGCCCTACTGTAGCCTTTGAGCTTTTCACGTTTGCCACAGAATTTTTTTCCCACGTACTTAGATTTTACCTCCTACCTGATTTACCTCAATTTTACCTTAATTCCTTTTTGGAAACCTCAGCCTTTGGATCTGTAATATGATGTTTTCCTTATCTGATTCACAAATCGGCCTACTAATTAGGCTTAAAAGTTGGTGTGGAAATTTACAGCATATGTTCAACATTCTAAGAGTGTTTGAGGAAATCAACAGTGAGAGGATGAGTTGGAAGAGCCTAACAGTAAAAACATACACCTTAAAAAAAAAAAGAAAAAGCAACAACTCTGAGTGTGTTACTGTTTTCACAGCTCATTTGCTATTGTTTTAGACCCCCTGGAAGGTGCCTGGGTACCTTGAAGTATTTGTGAATTGCCAAAGTGGTAATGATCATTAGGACGCCTAACTCGAATAAAACCCCATGAGTCTCTTTAGTGTCACAGACAGATTTAAGTGGCACTGTCTACTAGAACGTATTCCAAAAGAAATTGTATAATTAATGAGTAACCCTAGAATTTTCATTTAAAAGACATCAATATGACTAAAATTAATAATAAATATAAGTAATAACTATTTTAATTTTGTATATGACTATTTGATCATTGTCTTCATGGATATATATTTTACATTAGTCATTACATTATGAAAACCTGTCACATTATATTCGTGAACTTTTCCATGTTGCTACCTACTCTTATTTTTAGTTTTAAAGGTTGTATCATAAATTTTATTTCAGATGTTATCACATTAATCACGCCTCCCTTGTTACCCACCGAGATGGTTTTCCATTATTTTGTATCGTAGAGTGCTGCTGAGAAAATCCTCATGAATTCAGCTTCTCATCTGCTCAACTTCTTCTCAAGAGTGAGATCACTGGTTAATAGTATGAGCATCTTTACGTTTTTGTTCCATTTTTGACACTGCTGTCAAAAACGGTATAGCAATGTCCTAAAAGCCCTGCAAAATATTTTTCTCATTTTCGCACATTCTGAATCTTTTTACTACTTTATGCACACATGTTACACATCTTACAACTCAAGGCTGGATAACATGGAGGAATGAGAGCACCATTCTGTTGCCTTACATTGTTTAGTTTCGAATAACCAGAAACTGACCCTGGACTTGTAGATCATTACTTCGTGCAAGATTAAAGGTGTAAGAAATGTGGAATTGAGAAGCATCCCTGGTCTGGAAAACCACTTTCTTGACCACAATATATTGGCATCATATTGATAAGCCACATTTTTAACCATTTATTTGAAGTTAAAATAACAAAAGAGGGGAGGAAGTAAAGCTGTTATTATGTCCCAAGGGATTTTCAGTTATATATGAAATCAACCAGATGAGTCCTCATTAAATTCTTAGCTTAGTCCAGCAGCGTTTTCTGAAAGTTTCGTTAAATGAATTACTATAGAAACTAAGAAACCATCTATACCAAATTCCATCTGTACCAAATTGTAACTTCTAAAACTATTTGCATTATTGACTATATATTATTTTTTTAGGTGAGCTATATAGGGTGAGCCATAGTAAACATTATTTATGATGTTTTTACTATATATTTTAATTAGCCTAAGAAAGGAAAAATATGCCATATACAACCAATCCTAG
>VMDR010029876.1:0-12582 GCA_007922815.1 Macrotus californicus
ACAACATCATTCATTTTCATTATTTTAAGGCAGCCGGAAATCACTACAATTATATGAAATACTGATCATGTGTTTATAATTTGTATAATCATAAGACTACATTTCCACTAAGCTATAGATTCTTTAAAGTATCTTATTTTCTTTCTTTTTTTCCTTAAAGTGTCTTAAGTGTTTAAATGTGCAATATATAAGGAAATATATTTAGTAATGATTAAAATGATATTGACCTTTAATGCATAATATACTGTTACATTTATATCTCTGATATTTAGAAACTAATTATTTTATTAAAATAATATGCAGTGGTATGTAAAGGGAACAAACATTCATGTTTATTTCTAAACTTGAACACAAAATATACTCAGTGAGAGAGGAGAGCTATTTGACAGCTGAATGACAATAAATTGTGTTTTAATTATAAACTTTTAAATATTGCGAGGTGACCGTTGGCAGTATTAGCTACTTATTCTTAAAGTCTAGGCTGGAATAATTTATACTGATAGACTTTAACTATTCCCTAACAATTTAAGTCATGTTAAGACTTTTAAATAAAATCCCTGAGTAGAAGTTCAAGGCAGGAAGTAACATAAGGCAATCAGTGTTGTAGCACTGTGATGAGGTTACTGCAGGAGCTAAGGAATGACATTCAGAAATGACGTGTTCAAGGTCACACCACTGGCTAATAGAAGAGATGACAATGGAACCACAGTGCCTTGTTTTATAGTTCAGGTATCTTTACCCTACATCATCATGCTCTCAGATAATAACGATGCAGAATAAAGTATTCACATGTCCAGTAGAAGTCCACTTCTAGACGGAAAATTGGAGTGCTTCTTAAATAAAAAAGCTGCCACCACTGTTACAGTGTGGAAAAAATTATGGTTTTAAAAAAGTCAAGTTTACTCAGCAGAAAAATTTTCTCAAATGCAAGGTTTCTTAAAAAGATGTTATATGCCTTCAACAAACATTTTAATGGAGTAACTTGTTTGTAACTACTTCATTACATTTCATGATTATGCCAAGAAAATCAATCCATATGCTAATAATCATAGTAATTTTAAATGCACGTTACTTAAAAACATAGGGCTAGAAAAGAGCTTGTCTGGTTCATATCCTTGTATTCAAATGGTTTCATAATGAACTTACCCAAGCCATGAAGTTCAGAGGAGCTATAACAGCCCATTGAAACTGGTTTAATGTATGCAGATTTTCTGGCCTTTATCTACTTACATTTCTATTGCCGGAGTCTATTTCCAGTTCTATGGGGTTTTCTTCCATGGGACTATAAAGAGCCTAAGTGGACATATGAAGACATAAGTGTACATTTCTAGACTCAATAAGCCCACTTCCTGTCATCTTTCCTTCTATAGCTAATTTTCAATCCTTTCATTGATTATATTTACTCTGAGCCTTCTGCAAGGTCCTTCAGTTATAAAATACAGAAGTTGTTACAGTGTATAAATAAACATCTGATCAGTGAAGTATAAAATGGGAGAGTTGGCTGCTTTCTCTGCACCATACTTCATGTGTTCACATGTGATAACATATGTTGCTCTGCATGCTGAAACACAGCACTTTCCAAGGTAACCGCCTTTCTCAAAAAACTAATATATGTCATTTATATTACATGCCACTTCTTTAGAGAAAATGTGTGGAACGAAGCTTTTTATCCCCATTTTTATGAAACAGATTGGATGTCATTACCACTTAAAAGTTACACTGTTCAACACCTCCGGTGTTACCACACTCCACATTATTGGAATGAAGAATAAAGGCAGTTAAGAAATAGCTTGTATAACTGACTGCATAATTCCTAGAGGGCTGAGTAAATGAGAGTACATCATTCTAATTTTTTCTTAAGGGCATTATAATAAAAAAAAAGGAGAATTTTTAGGCATGGTGTAATCTTACTTACCAAGGATTGGGTCTTATAGGCTTAAAATAAGTCTAAACTGGGACAGTTAAAATTTACCTTTTGTTTTTATCTTTGTCGTTTTTCCTTGGAGAATGAATAAATTGGTGTCATTAGTCAGTATTATCTTACACTGAGAATCTTTCTGTAGAAATAATTGCAGTACAGCAGTTCCAAATGAGAGGTGACCTAGATCTGGATCAGAGAATTTTATTACCAAAATAGAAAAATGTCAAGAATTTAAAACATGAGAATTTAAAGAGGATGAGGGAAAAGTAGAAAATACTCCAGATTTGAAGGAAGTAGCATGAAAATTGTGCCTTCTTCCCCCCACGTGAATGATAAGCCCCTTATGTGCACAACTTGAACTAAACAGGTTTATGGAGAAGCCCAACTCCAGATTAAATTTGGTGTGAATACAGAAATACAACCTTTAGCACAGGCTGGTGTGGCTCAGTGGATTGAGCACCAGACTTTGAACCAAAGGGTCGCCAGTTCAATTCCCAGTCAGGGTACATGTCTGAATTACAGGCCAGGTCCCCAGTAGGGGTCATGGGAGAGGCAACCACACATTGATGTTTCTCTCCCTCTCTCTCCCTTCCCCTCTGTCTAAAAATAAATAAATAAATAATCTTTTTAAAAAAGAAATACAACCTTTACTTGTATGGTTCTATTTTGGCATTAAACTGTTAAGTCAGTTCTTTGAGAAATAGATGGGCTTAGTTTTTAAGGAAGTTAAACAGAAAAAAGTTGAAATGTGCTCCTTGAGACCTAGTTAAAAAAAGATTGTTGATTTTGATTCAGTGAATTATAGAGTATATAAGTGAACTTAAAAGAGCATACAGGGACTCTGATACATACACACAAAAAGCTGAAAGGCCGTATAAACACTGTGCACGTGAATTTCTACATTAATTAAGCTAGATGGGTAGAAGAAGCTATTGTAGCTAGTTGTATGGGTGAATTTTCCACAATGTAAATGGGGTGGCGTACTGAAAATCTCATTGGGAAGAGTAAGAAAACTGGCTCTGATTTGCACCTTTGCCACTGGAGGCTCTACGATTTGAAGCCTGCCCCATCACTGCCTCGACCTTCTGCTCTTTATTAGTACAATGGGGAAGATAATGAAAATATTTCTATCCCCTGGTCATTTTAAGCATCAAGTGAGATTTTGTATGTGCAAATTGTTTTGCATACAGTATAACAAATATTTTGTTTAAAAAAGCATAAGCCAATTAATCAAGAAGGGAAGAATCATGGTGTTTCACATTTTGGTTGAAAACACTGATCTGTATTGAAATAACATAAGCCTACAAGGGATAGGTCTGTCTCATACTCAGCCATGGACTCTGTAACTAACATCAACCAAAAAGTAAAGGAGTCATTGTCATCGTCATCATCATCATCAGCAGCATGTCAGTTAGCATCTACTGAGTTTTTGTAATATGCCATAAATTAAGTGCCCTACATGTCACTATTACTCGTTATTTTAGCTGCATATTTTTATTTTCCCCTCAACATTTTTTATTATTCCCATTATAGAAGTGAGAAAACTAAGGAACACAAATTTAAGTAACTAACCCAAATCAAGGGAAAAATATTCTTTAACAGATATCTTGCCTTGACAAAAAAATGGCGATAACAATCCTTACCCACCAATATGTGTTTGACATTAAGCTAGTGACTTAGTACTGCCCACATTTCTCCCCATAATATTAGGGTAATGATAGTACCTATTTCATAGAGTATTTATGAGTATTATTTTTAAAGAGACAGAGTAAATAAAACACCAGCTACAGGACCAGACCCATAGAGAGTGCTTAATAAATGGAAGCTTTCTTACTGTTAGTATTTATTATGATCATCAAAAGTTTCTAATGCACCTACTATTACTTGGATATATAGAAGAACATTTGGTAATATAAACAAGCTTAAGTGTACATAGGAAGATAACAGAATAAAATGAGAATTATAGGTATTAAACACAGGCAATGAAAGTTGGTATCAGAGGCATTGACCCCTGGTAGGATGATACCAACCTAAGAGAAGTAGCTGAGTTCCCAGTGATTTTATATCCCTGATTTTAGTGAAAGGTGTACTTATTGAATGGCTGGAGTCTCAGTACCCTGTTATCGCCTAGCTATCTGAGCACCTGTGTGGATGTAGCCATATCTCTTATTTATATTTAGTGATTACTGTGTCTACCGTTAGAGTGTTCTTAGAAATGATAGCAAAGCTGAAAATAGAAAGTGACCACTTACAGCAAAGCTACATCTCACCATGCTGATGATAAAGCATTATAATCGGTGTCCCTTGTTGAATAGAAATATCATTTTATAATAAGGCAAAACCACATTTCAGTCATACTGATTTGCCAGAAAAAAGGCAGCCAAATTCTTGATATCAAATTTAACTCTAAGTTATTTCCTGTTGCATGAAAAATTCCATGTGAAACAAGTTCAGAGCATTTCTTTCCAGTTATAAGGGATTCTGTAGATAAAGAGATATCAAAGCAAAAAAAAAAAACCCAAATTATTCATTATTCATTAATGAATTTAATTGCAGAAATATGTAAGATACAATGTACCTCTAAATGCTCAAAGTGTTCTGCATAACAGAGAACACGATTGTTGAGAACACTGTGTATTTTTTAAAAAATAAGACATGGAAATCCAAAGACAACACAGATATCTAGATATGATTCCATACGTGACACAATATTGTCCTCCATGACTGTGTCAATTCTGACATCTCTTGGAAACCACTTACCCCCAGAAAAGTCTTAGTACTATCAGGCTCTATCATTAAATGTTCCAAGATCTCTTCAAATTACATGTGGGCTGTTTAAGAAAATCTGCAAACCTGGTTGAACTAAGCTATAAAGCGGTGGCGAGTCAAACATTGCCAGTATCTGGGCTCCTCCCTGCAAGAAAATTAGAAACTACTAAGGCTGCATGAAATAGCAGGAACCTAGAGGTAAAAATAGAAGGTACCATGGAAATAATACCTTGCAATTTTGCAACACCCTACTCTTTTCTGATGAGCTGTTTTCGAAGGGATTGACAGACTTAATTTTCAAGTTTGCCTGATTCCTGGAATATCTTTGACTCTGAAAGTGAAGAATGAGAAAAAGTGCTCCAAGCTCAGGAAAACCGAGATAAACATAAAAAATAGGAAAACATTAAAGAGAATATTTTACTGGGTGCCCGCTTCAACTATTTTTTAAAGACCAAAAATGTTGAAAGCTTGGATGTTTCCTCTGGAAAAGGTGATGCACTACTCATTCCACTGACTTGGTTCACGATAGGTGGCTTATTCTCTCATTCAGGAAGACTTTTAATGATTTCTAGATAGCTCAAAGGCATAAAAGCTATTTGATGGATAATATTTTAAGCTTCATTAAGCAATTTACCAATGAAACAATTTTAACAGGAGTTTGTGATTTTTTTTTCCACGTATAGTTAATGAGGCATAATGCGTGAATTCCAGCATTTGGCAAGAAATGTAAAAGTAGATGGATAATGGTTCTGTGAAGGATTAAGACATAGCCTGCTACTGGAGAAAGGAAACCTGCATGAAATCCCATGGAGATAAATTCTTACATCGTGTTATTAAAGTTCTCTCTCTCCCATAGCCTAATTTTAGCCTTATCTAATGTGGATTAGGTGGCATGAAAGGAAAAGCACTGGTTGTCTTTCACTGAGAGTTGACTACTGTGACTAGACTCAGAGAAATGCTTTTTTAACTGTGTTGTTATCTCCTGTTGCTGTTTGTTCCCACATTTACATAAAGGAGTTTTTAAAAACCTGTCTGTTCTACGCTTTCTCGCTGCTCTTGGGCACCTTGCACGCAGAACGTCAGTTTGGTAATGAAAAGCAATCCTCTTCATGTTGTCACTGAGTTAGGGACGGGGGTGGGGGGCGGGGGGGTTGCCCGAAGGTACACAATGTAATTTGTTAAATAGTTTGTTCTTTGACACCAAGAGCTCCACCAAGAAAATGAAATTCATTTTGGCCTCCACAGATGCTCACTGTAACAAATATTTACTTTTGACATTAGCACACATTTGAAGAAGGATATGAAGCTGTGAGCATGTCTGTTTCTTTGCTGTTGATTCTGTTCTAATTACCTAATTCAATTCAAAGTGTTTCAGGGACACTCACTGTATGGAAGTGTGACTTGCCGAGAGTAGACTAAGATACATTAAAGTTTCAAATCACTATAGGTGTTCCCAATCTCTCCATCTTCCCAACTGGACCCTTGTCATGTAGTAACAAAGCAAGCTAGTGCAGAAAAGTGTTTTTCTGGCTTTAGCTACATCCTTTATTCTTGCAAAAGTGTATTTCAGAGAGTTTAACTTACTTTTAATTAAAGGATTATTTCCCTTATGTCTTCTTTTCCTCCCCAGAGTGACTGAGTATATGCTAAGTGACAGATTACACATTTCTATACTTTGAAGTAGTAGTAGAAGCCCATGTCCTAGAAATTTAACATGGAATGTGTAATTAGGAAGAAAGACACTGAGGGAAACCTGAAGGAACTCTGGCCATCTAAGGAAAAAATAAAATAAATAAATAAAGAGAAATTGGCAGTACTATTACATCTATATTTTCCCTTGTATTAAATATGCAGGATTTGTGTGAAGGTGTTTAAAAATTACCCACGGGTCAAAAAATATATATATATATATAATTATATAACCTGGGTTCTGAAAGGACAAAACAAGACATCCACTTTTGAAGGGATGAATCAAACAGTTGCTATCTTTTCAGGAACTGTGATTGAAGTGTCCAGGAAAAGTTGGAAAATCACATAACAGAGAATTCCTCTTTTCATAGGTATTTATTGGGTTGGCCAAAAATTGTGTTTGTTTTTTTTTTTCCATAAGCTGGCTCTAGTAGCACTTAGTTATCTTTAACTTCATTCGAAATGGTCTTGTTAGATGGTATTGTGACAGCTGTCATATCAGCGTGCATTTCAAAACAAACATCAAAATTGGTGAATTTTTGTGCAGCCATTTAAATATTGAAGATGGAAGAAAATAAGCAACATTTTCGGAGTATTATGCTTTATCATTTCAAGAAAGGTAAAAACACAACTGAAATGCAAATAGAAAAGATGTGAGCAGTATATGGAGAAGGTGCTGTGACTGATCGAATGTGTCAAAAGTGATTTGTGAAGTTTTGTGCTGGAGATTTCTCACTGGATGATGCTCCACAGTCTGGTAGACCAGTTGAAGTTGATGTAATCAAATTAAGAGCAATCAATGCTATACCATATAGGAGATAGCCGACCTACTCAAAATACCCAAATCAATAAAGTTATTAGTGAAAATAGAACATATGTCTTTTATTTGATAAAAAAACTAAATGGACTTCTGGACCAACCCAATAATGCTATTTATATGTTATTTTGTATGTCTTAAACTTCTATTCAGGTAACATTTTAAAAACACTGTAGCTAAGAGAATTACCCAGAACACCTGCCCTGAATTTCAGGAGTTCCCAGAAGGGATGGGGGAAAAAAGGAAGCCTTAACAGAAACTACCTGAGAATCTCCTGGGAAATGGCACTGACCATGGTGGTCAAAAATAAGTACCCAAACTGGCACCTTTAACTTTGCTGAAAGTGTGAGGCAAGTATGTGTGTGATTGTGAGGTGGTGGTGTGCTGAGTGGGGCAGGAACAAAGGGGTTAGTTGGGGGCTGCTGGGTATATTGTAGAGGAACTGCAGGCACACAGGGGTGGGCAAAAGTGGGGTTACAGTTGTTCACATGGACAAATATGTAACACAAGAGTAAATCCTGTTTCACAGACTCACAACTGTAAACCTACTTTTTGCTCACCTCTGAATTTATACATCAGCTCAGTCTTAAAGTGACTGCTCTGGAACATATTAAAATTTAGAGTGTTACTTAATATGCTTTCTGAGATTCATAGATAAGATCCTTTTTTCCTATCTTGAGCAAATAATACAGAATCATAACACTTAAAATTATTTTAACTCTTTCTCCTGATATGTATTTCCACACTTCTAAACAATGCAATTATATTATTTTTTCCATTTTAAACATTATCAGTTAACATTAGCTCTCTGAAACGACTCTGCCCACCATTCCTAATCCCTCACCCCCCAAAACCTTATGCTCTGAAAACAGTTGTTTCATAATTTTTATTAATTCAGTGTTTACTATTTGCATTATTTTGGTTACTGAAGACTTTCACAGCTAAGCCAAGTAGCATACTATGATTACATTTCCTTTCTTCTAAAACTTTCTCTTTTTCCTGGAGTTAAACAATTTCCTTAGCGCTCTATGTAATTATTACTAATTCTTTCTCTTAAATTGTATGGCTTCATTTAAAATTCCTCTCAATATGGTTACATACATCATATAATCTACTATTTTCCTGGATTTTTTTTCCTCGGAGACATCTCTTGTAGAGCACATTAGAATTTATGTGAAATAATTTTCCACTAGACCTACTACTACATAAATTTCACCCTAGAAATTGATTCCCTGGTCATTGTGTTGAATTCTTGGCTTCCCTGTTCTCATGTCCTTTCCACATTTTTTATTCTTTCATTTGGATGGAACTATTCCTCCAGTAATTTCTTGAGAAGAAAGAGAAAAGATTTAAGCCTTCTCAAATAATTTCAAGGTAGAAATAATTTCCTACCAAAATTTTGACGGTATATTTTCCTATCTTATTCCTAGTGTTGAGAATACCTAATACCTTCCTAATCCCCAATATCTAATATATAATCTCTATATAATCTCTTTTTTCTCTCTCTGATAATATTTATGATCTTTTGGTTAGCTCTAAATTTCTGAAATGACACAATGATTCTTGGTGTGGTCTATTTTTAGTCCTTGTATTATTGCATACTCCATGGATTCTCTTTGATCTGAAAACGTAGGTAATTAGTTCTAGGAAATTATCTATTTTTTTTCCTTTGAAAAATTTCTCCCATCGGTTTTTCTCTGAAACGCTCCATACAAATGTGCTTCTGTTGCGTGACCAATGCGTTTTCAATTTGTTAAGTAATTCCCTAGAGCTTATTGTTGCCTCTGCTCTCTTTCCCAAAGAAGTGATTCCAGAATAGTAAAAATCTGAAGCCAGAAAGACAGAAAGACTTTCCACATAGAGTAAGAAATCTTTCTCAACTCCCATTTTACCTGGGTGTATTGGAGGCAGGAAATTTTCCACGGAGGGCCTCATTCTGGGGTTTTCTCATCTGGAAGCCTATCAAACATTTGCACCATCCCCAACACTACTGGGCAGAAGGAAGGGAGGGAGGGAAGGAGGGACTTTTACAAAGACTTCACAGTCTTACAGGATGGGTTCTAGTCAATTCAGATGATTTAGAAAATGAGGCCAATAGAAAGGAAGGAAGAAGGAGAGAGGGAGGGAGAATTTGTGACCCCCTCCTTTGTGTTAAATTTTCTGTGGTATTTGTGGCTAGGCAAGGACCCATTATCCTTGATTATGTGAGTTTCTCCCAGAAAATTTTAAGCTTCCTTAGGAAAGGTGAGATATATCATTTAGGTTGATATTCCCAATGTTTAGCGGAGTGTCTGCAGCCACGGGGCACTGAATAAACACTTGTTGAATGAATGATGAGGACCAGCACTGTTGGCAGTCCTGCAGTACCACCAACTTGATTTCAGCCGTGCACATCCTTCATGGGCTCGGGGCTCTCCCAGGCTATAGAATCAGCAGTAGGGATCATCATCAGGCTCTTCTTCCTTAGGCACAATTGCCAGGCCAAAATGCAAGGTATGCGTTTATTTCAGCAGCAAGTTCAAAGGAAAGCATGATCATTTACTATCCTAGAGGAGTCAGTGATTCTCAATAAAATTTGTTTGTTGTTGTTTTTAGCACAATTATACTTAATTTAAAATATATATATACTGGATGCCATAAAATGCTTATTTTATGAAGTGTTAAGTGTTACAAAATTCACCCAAACAATAAATTTGAAATCACTTTGTGTCTAAATATCCTATGTACTAATATCACAAAAAAGTAAATTTAGACATTTCACAAATGTTTTTTCAGAAATCTTACATAATTAGAGATACGCACAGTCTCTTGTAATAGTGAAAGAGTGGTGTTTGAACACATACATTTAAGAAGTGAAAAATCCCCATGGAAACTCACTCCATGAAATCAACACCCTGGAATGACCTATATTTTTCCAGATTCTTCATCCAGATCTTCAGCAGCTGATCTCATTCTGAATGAAATTGCATAAAAAGGATTACCTCCTCAAAAAAGGAATAGAAATTTACATAAGTAGTCAGTAGTTAGAAATATAATTTTAAATAAGACAGCCTGGTGAGAGGGCTCCTAGGGAAAGTCAGGACTTTTACAAAGAGTTCACAATCTCACTTACAGGATGGATTCTAGTCAGTTCAGATGATTTGGAAAATGAGGCCAATATGCTGAGATGCGCCGGAAAATAACTCAGTGTTCCTTTTTATTAACATTCTGCTCAGCCCTTAATTCAGGGAGGTAGATTTTAACTGTAAATATTTTACATCAGAATTTAAATAGGAAGTGTAAATAAGAAAGCTCGCAGAGATAATTTCTTAAAAATATATCAGACCACAAGATATTATGGAATGGGCACTCAAAATGTAGCAATAACGGTCATAATGAAAGTTAGGACCTTGAAGATAAAGACTCTGTACATTCACAGGAATAATTTGGAAATAACCAAAAAACCTGGATTAGAACTTAGGACAGAATTAATATTGTGATGTATGTATCTAACTTATAATCTCTTTTTGCAGCCAAATTATCTCAGAACTAGTTGAACTGTCTTCCTTTGATGGTACAAAAATACTTACCTACTTGCCAAGAGTGAGTGAAATAACTTACTAATAAAAAGTAAAATAAAATAATGTTTATTTAAAAAGTAATTAATATTATGGTTAGGTCTTAAAACCAAAACTTAATGTAATCTATTTCCCAAAGGGTTAATAAAATTCTATGTCTCCTTAGTAAAAGAAATGAAACCAGAATTCGGTCCCAGCTTAAATGTAAATATGGGTTAGGAATGACACAGTAATACCATTTGGCATTTCTTCAGTTAGCCCTCTCCTTCTACACCGGATAAAAATAAAGACAAGAAAGCATCTAAAACAGAACCGCCCTATTACAACCCAAATTTGACCATGAAAGTGAAAATTTCCTAACCTGCGCCTGTGTTTTTCCACTCTTTTGTAGCCTCCCACACTATGACTTATGCGTGGAATTCAGGGACTTTATATTTTCTTTTGAGAGCAGAATGAATGCCAACACGGAAAATCTGAGTGCTGACCATTTTCAGCAAATGGTCACAGACCTGTGAGGGAACCCAGTAGAATCCATAACGACATTTGGTCAGGCTGGAGAACCGCATTCTAGCATATTCCTTAACTTCACTGATCTTCACAGGATGGGAATATTTACCTTTCTGGCATGTGCTTAGCGCTTAGTCAGAGGAGCTTGAAATTTTTGGTGAAGAGTCAGAGTCCTTTTCAATAGGCTGAAGGGACCCCCAACCAGCAGAGCAGTTAATCTGGTTTATGGCTGAAATCAGTAAGCCAACCCATGTTATGTGCTGACAGTTCTTATGCGGAGTAAAAACCAGAAGTGTCTGTTCTTTGAACGGGATTTTCCCTTGTACAAGTCTATTAATTTGGTTTCATTATGGAACATTTTATAAGGCTGAGTGTATACTGGTATAATTTGTTTCCTTTATCGAAGGGTTTGAATAATTCAAAGCAAAAAGTATGGGTACCAGGAATGTGTTTATCTTCTGACCTTATCTTATGCCTGCTTTTCTTGTTTACTTAGATTTTTATGGCCAAATTCTAACAGAAGTATACAAACTAAACTCCCTAGAATCTAAAGAAACGAGACTGAAATTTCTGAAGAACTATCCCAATTGTCTTATTATGCACACATCTTCCTTTTGGTTCCCCTAAATTCCTGCTTGAGGAGCTTAGATTCTATACACACTAAAGATATTCAGATGGAGGAGGTGGAGGTAGGATCTCATTCCATGGAGACAATGAAGTGTGTTGACTATCTAAGCCTGGCCTTGGAACCAGGGCCTAGTTTGAATCCTGGCTTACTTCCTACATATATGTATAACCTTGGGCAAGTTATTTAATTTCTCTTAGTTTCAACAATACTAGCTAGCTAGTAGTAGCAGTAATAGGGTGCATGCAAATGCATTTATCCTGAGGCATTGTAAATGGTTTATGTTATGCTTTCTTATTCATGAATTATGTGTTAATATGAGCTAAACTGGATCATTTCATGTTTCCTGGTCACTCCCTGGAGTAAATACATCCTGATAGTTCCTGATCTGTATTAGCTCTTTCACACACTAATACATTACAAATGCAGTCTTATAGCTCAAATTGTGCATGAACAGTCCCCTGGTGGCCTTTGTTGAAATTCAAACCAAACAGCAAATAGGTTTCTGTAAAGAATTGTGTTCACAAAAGTAAATCAGGAGAGCATATAAGCCAGAGCAACAGGTTTCTTCCAGTGAATTGTATTAAGTATTGCAGCTCAAATATTTTCTTACTGGAGTTTTCAATGTTTGATAGTTATATAATTATTCATCAATAGATCAATCAACCCAGCTGCATTTTAAAATATTGTCAATGTT
>VMDR010029877.1:0-12540 GCA_007922815.1 Macrotus californicus
AATTGGTGATCTAAGCTCCTACTTTAAGAAGCTAAAAAAAAAGAACAAATTATATCCAAAATAAGTAGAAGAGAGAAAATAACAAAAATAAGAGCAGAAATCAATAAAATAGAAAATAGAGAAAATACAAGGTCAAAATTTGGTTCCTTGGAGGATTAATAAAATTGATAAACCTCTAGCAAGATTTATCAAACAAAAAATAGAGAAAACACAAATGACCACTATCAGACATACAAAAAAGGGGCATCATTATGAATGCTACAGATAGTAAGAGGAAAAATAAGAAGATATTATGAGTAAGTTTATTGTAATAAATTAACAACTTAAATGAAATGGACAAATTCCTTTAAAAACACAAAGTATCACAATGGACACAGAAAGCAAAAAGAAAAATCAAAATACCCCATATTTATTAAAGAAATTGAACTTATTATCTAACACTTTCCACAAAGCAAACTGCAGCCCTGACCTGTGTGACACAGTTGGTTGTGCATCTTCCCTCAAAGCAAAAGGCTGCTGGTTGGATCCTAGGTCAGGGCACATGCCTGAGTTGAAGGTTTGGTCCCAGTAGGGGCATGTTCGAGAGGCAACTGATTGCTCTTTCTCTCTCATATCAATGTCTCCCTCTCTTTCTCCCTCCCACTCCCTCTCTCTAAAAAGAAAAAAAAAAGTTATAAAAATAAATTGAAAACATTTGGTGTCATTCAAAATTTAAAGAAATGAAAACTCCAGGGCCAGATGTCTTCACTGGTGAACTCCACCACATATTTAAGGAAGAAAAAAAATAATCATATACAAAGTCTTTCAGAGCAAAGAGGAGGGAATACTTCTCAATTTATTATTATCTTTTTTAAAAAATCCTCACTCCATGGTATATTTATTGATTTTAGAGAGGAAGGGAGAGAGAGAAACCTTGATGTGAGAGAGAAACATTGATTGGTTACTTCCCTTATGCACCCCAACTGGGGATCAAACCTGCAACCTAGGTATGTGCCCTGATTGGGAATCGAACTCACAAACTTTTGGCACATGGGATGATGCTCCAACCAACTGAGTCACCGAGCTAGGCCCTTTCCGATTTATTTTATGAGGCCAGAATAACCTTGACAAAAACATTTGATAAAGATATTACAGAAAATTAAAAACTGATATCCTTCATGAACAATAGATGCAAAAATCTGATCACTCTTTGATGCAGCAATATCATTTCTGGAGTTTACCCTAAAGAAGCACCCTTGAAATTGTATAAAGATTAACTACAGGATATCCACTATAGTAATATTTTTAATAGTAAAAATTGGAAACAACTTAAAATGTCCCCAAAACGTGACCTGTTAAGTAAATATGGTACAATTATATGATAGACTATGTAGCTATTAAAATATAATAGAAATGTGTATTAAAAAAGAAAAACTCACTATATATTGTTTATTTTAAAAGATTCTAGGGCCCTGATTGGGTTGCTCAGTGGGTGAGAGTCCTCCCAATATCCCAAGGTTGCGGGTTCAGGAATATACAAGAATCAACCAATAAACGCATAAATAAGTGCAACAACAAGTTGATGTTTCTCTCTCTCAAATCAAATACAAAAAAAAAAAAAAAAAATCTGGGCATCGAGCCACCATAGCTTTAGGGGAAAAAAGTAGGTTCCAAAGACTACAGGTACTCTCACCTCTCTGCCAAAGTGAGATGGACATGTTACCTTGACCGCAGGGAATCATTTCACGGTGTTTATGCATATCAAACCATCAGGTTGTACACCTTAAATATGTACAATTTTTATTTTTAAATCAAGGTAGATTACCAAATAGTATTATGATATGATGCTTTTCAAAGGAAAAATATGTATATTTACATGTTAGGAAAAAAGACTGGAAGGACATAAAGCAAATGTCAAAAATTATCATTGGATGATGAGAGTATGGTTGACTTTTATTTCCTTCCTTTTGCTTATCTGTATTTCTTGCACAAATATGTGATGCTTTTCTAATATAAATTGTTGCAGAAAAAATTTAAAGTATTACCAATGGGCCTTTTTCCACTTCTTCCCTCACATTTATTAGGAAGAAAAGATCTGGGGCTGTGGAATGTTCCTTTTTCACCTCTAACCTTGAAGACACCCACCCTGGAGGACTGGATACAGTTTTTCCCTCCTCTGACTCACTGAATCCACAGTGGCCCTGCTTATTGGCCTAACCTTCTCTACTCAAGTGAGGCAGTATACATTTTCTAACTGCCCTACTGTGTGACTTGCAAGATCCTTGTCTTAGGGGCTCCAGTGTCTCCTCTTAAAATTCATAAGTTAGAATCAATGATCTTCAAGTTCTCTACCAGACAAAAGAAAAAAACACAGGAAACCTCGGGGTGCACTTGAGAATGTGGGCATCAACTCCCAGGAAAATATTCCTTACTAATCTCCAGTGTGAGAGTCTCCAGCCAGATAGTAAGCACCTCCCAGCCCAGGCCTGGCCTTATATCTCACTGATCTTGGTGCAGGGCTTGACAGAGTAGTTGCTAGGTAAATTAGCTCTTTGCTTTCACCTCCTAAAAGACAATTCCAGAATAGGTGTTCTAGGCTTGCTCCTGATGATGAGCTGAACCACAAGGGTGGTTTTAACTACTGGAGCACACACTGTACAAGTCCTTTCCCCCCACCCCCCCCCCCCCCCCCCCCCCCCGATAATTGGTACATTGCTTGTTTGTAACAATTCACGTAGGCAGAGTGAGGTCTGCGCACTTCTACGACTGCATGACTGAGAGACATTCAAGCTGTTATCCAGCTGCAGCCTTGATTGGAAAAGCCATCGCAGTGCTGCCCGCGTTATGCGAGAGAACACATTCCCCGTAGGTGCCCAGGCTGTTACCACGCAGCTTCGGGAAAGGGATCTGGCGAGTCCCAGCTTTGCCAATGTGGAGTTGTGTGACCTTGGACAAGTCCCTTCCTCCTTCAGAAACGTTGCAGTGGGTTTAAGTGCCTCCTCCCGTGTCGGTCTACGCTATGGGGACGGTAAAGTGACCTGGAAAACATTCCCCTTCAAACGTTTTTGACCTTCAATGACACTCGCGTGGGGTACCAGAAGCAAAGGACTCAAGGGTCGCGGCGCGAGAGTACCGTCGACCCTGCACCACGGCTCTCGCGAGAAGTCCTCTCTGAGCTCCGCGGCGTTATGCTCGGCAGCCGAGGCTGCGACGGCGCGTTTAAGATATCGCTGGAGCGGCTCGTATCCCTCCGCCGCCGACGCTGCCCTGCCCTCCTTCCTCTGGTTCGCCAATCCCCGCGCCTCCCGACCTGCCCCTCGGCCTGGGCCCACCCCGCGCTCGGGAGGCCCCACCCCGGCGGCGCCGCCCGCCCGTCCGCCCGCGCGTCCCTCGGTCCACCTGCAGCAGGCAGTCCGTCCCTCCAGCTGTCCGACCGAGAGGCGCCGGCCCAGCCTGAGGCCTGGCTCTTGCTTCCCGGCGGAGGGATTCGCGACGGCTGAGGAGGCGGTGCTGAGTTAAAGAGGAAGAGGCCACTACCGCGGCGGCGGCGGCTGCTGCTGCTGCTGCTGCTGCTCGGACCGCAGCGCATAAAGGGGCCGCCGCCGGGTGATGCGGTGACCGCTGCGGCAGGCGCAGGAGCCCAGTGGGCCTCGGCCCTCAATAGGTCCCGCCGAACGCGCGTTTCCGAGCTCTCCATCTTCTCCGGTCGACCCGCGGTCACCGAGGCGGCCTCGCGCCCCCTCGCCCCTTCCCCGTCCCTCCCCTGTCCCCGTCCCCGCCCTGGGGTCTGCCGCCACCCGCCTCCCACGATGGCTCTAAAGAGAATCCACAAGGTAAGCGGCCGGAGGTCGGCTGTGCGTTTGGGCCGCTGGGCGGGCCAGCTGAGCAGGCTGCGGCCTGCACTTTCCGCCGTTGCCTCCGCCGGGCTTGCGGCCTCTTCGGACCCAGCTGCGGGCGATGTCCTCGCCGGGCGGCCTTCACACACTCCACTCCCAGTGATGGCGCCCGTGGAGGCCCCAGCGCGCAGCCCGCACCTAGGCCCGAGGTGCGCTGGTCCGCTCGGCGTTCCCCCTCCCCCGCCCCGGCCTCCTTCCTTGCCCCTGCGTGGTATGGAGTCCCAGGGCCTCTCTCCGGCCTGGGACTGCTGCGCTATGGGCCATTGTCCCGGCCTGCCGGGAGTGGGGGCTGGGACCGGGGCATTGGGCGGCCACTTCGACAGAGGTCGAGAGGGCTCGCCCCATCTCTGCACCTTCTCCACCCCCAACCCCCTTCCCTGCTCTTTCCACAGAACCGCCTGAGCTACCCTTATCTCAGACAGACGGAGGACGCCTTTTTGTCCGATCCACAAGTATTTCTTGAGTTCTCTCACCTCTTGGCGGCCGCACACTTCGGCCCACTCTACTTGTCCAGAAACTGTTAGAGTAGGAAGTTCAGAAGGAAAAAAAAAACACAGGAGTCTTTTGAGGGAGGAGGGAAGTAGACGGAGAAGCGATTTGTTCCTTGAGGTTGCCAAACGTAATCAGAAACTAACACTTCATTTTTGAAGGAATGAATCTAATAGAAAAGCTGTTAAACAGGCAAGGGTAGAGGTAGAATCCTGAACATTGTAAACCACTAGAGAATGCACACAGTTACCTTTTACAGTTTAAATTAGGTGATATGTTCGGGGATACCCTTTTAATTTAGATGGGATTTTGTTAGGTTTTTCAATTAGAAAGGACTTCTTTGCCCTTTAAGACAAAGGGTTATTAACTTAGTTATTTGTACGGAGGTTTTCCTAATACTGCTTCTATAATACAGGCTTGTCTTAAAATTTAGGGTTCCCCTCCCCCAATGTTGTAACTTTGTAGTGCCTTTCACTATAATTTTTTTTTGAAGTGGGACAGTGCCACTGGTGATTTTTGTTTGGTGTTTCACTTGGCTGTGTTAAACCTAGCCACTTGGAAGTAGATGCCGGGATTATCTTTCTGTCCTGAAGGATGGGGTGGAGATGCAAGGGGAAGAGAACCAATTTTCACCTTGCCTTACACTAAATGAAAATGCAGATTGTTGGACAGTTTAAACACTTAAGCTCAGCAGTTGGTTCTCATTTCATTCTTGTTGAAAGACCTTTAATGTGAAATTAATCCCAATGGTTACTGTAAATTAGGTTAGATCTTTACCAAATTCTTTTAACTCCTTTGACTTATAACAAATGAAAAAGGGCAGACTTTAGAAAGAGTAAATCTTGTACTGAAGTGAAGCAGGTTATTTGTTAAAAGAAGCTTGAAATTTAAGTAAAGATCTCAACCATTCAGGGAGCATCAGCATACTGGAGTAAAAATACATACGTATTTTTAAGGCTTTTAGGAGTTACTAGGTTCTTGTAGAGACTAGTTTGGAAGCTGGGAGATTGTACTATAGAAAATTGTGCTCTTATTTTAAAATCTGAAGAGAAGTATGTATAACATGATAATTTAGTCAAGAAATGTAGCTTTTAATCTCTACGTTGATTGATACATGTTATTTTTTTCATAGGGAGATGGCACTCAAAACATGTATTTTAATTTTTAAATATACTTGCCCCCAGTAATATGGTTTCTTTTGAGTTACCATATATTCTCTGGATTTTTCTCTGAAATATGCCCTTATAAAAATTTTAATAAGGAAAATCAAGTTTAGACAATGATAATTTGAACTTCTGAAACTCAGTATTAACCTTCTCCCAACTTCCATGGTTTATTACCTAGAACCCTTCTTTAGTATGGCTCAACTTCTGACACTGCCAGGGATTAGAAAAATAACATTTATTTTTGGTACACTTGTCAGTAAGATTGTGGAAACAAAATGGAGATTTTTTCTCCCCCCAAACTTTATATATGACACCAATTTTAAGTTGCGGACTTACCTAGGTATGGATGAGATCAGTCTTTCCTTATCCTTAGTCCTGTTAATGTACTCACAATGGAATCCCTGAAAGACTTAGGTGGCTTATATAATTGACCTTGGTCTTGAGCCTTCCCAATTACCATTCTCTGAAAAAAATAGTTCTACTTAAATACACTCTCATCTATCGTGAACTGCTGCACCTGGGTTTTAAGAAGATTTTGCTAAGAAAAAGTACATTTGACATGTGACATCTTGAGGAATTCAATATCTTGTTTCTTTGACAGAGGGAAATAGTGTCTGTGAATTCGACAGTGCCATGTATTTTTTGGAAAAATCTTTTGATGGACTTCATTTTTATATACACTTTAAAGTCTCCTGACCTGTGCTTTAACAGTGTACCAAAGAGGGTCATTATGAATATCCAGTGTAGTGCTGTACAGGGATTGGGACCCCCTGGGATTGTTTGTATATATACCAAATGGCCCCACCCTGCTATATTTTGAGGTTTTCTGCTGACTTTATAGGTCTTGAGCTTTGATTTTGATGCTTTGAGTGTTTGCCTCTAGCAGCACCACCCCCCAGCCGTTTTCCAGTTGGCTGCATCTCATCTGTTGTGGGCTGGGAAACCAGATCACGGAGCTTATTAAAATTATGTCTAAAATAAGATCCAGTAGGCTCTTGAGTGAAGAGGGAGAGCTTCTTGTGTTCTGTGAACTGTGTGGTCTCTTTGGCTGATCAGAGACCTTTTAAACTCGCTTCCTGTTTTTCTTCTTTACTTTTGTTAGATGCAAGAGGCTTTTTGGTGCTCTTACAGTATCATAATATTGAAGTACAAGGTTAATTTCTTTATTCTTGGGAACACCAAAAGGCTGGATATCTTGATTCTTTGAGGAGTTGAAGACAGACTGGTTAGGATACTAGAAACTCTTTTCTTAACAGTAATAGTGCCTTGTACATTTTAATGGTATCCTGTTAGTTATAGTTAACATTTGTTATACACAGCTTTAATGCTAGGATCATCACTTATTTAGACTATGATAAAGATTTGTTTAAAAAATTCATTTTCAGTTGACATACAATATGTTTGTTAGTCAGGTGTACAACATAGTGACTAGACATTTATATACCTTACAAAGTGATCATCCTGATAAGCCTAGTATGTATCTGACACCAAACATAGTTATTACAGTATGATTGTCTATACTCCCTATGCTGTACTTCACATCTTCGAGACTATTTTTATAACTGGCAATTTGTATTTCTTAATCCCTTTAACCTTTTTTCACCCATTCGTCCCTGATGCCCTTCTCAGTGACCATCAATTTGTTCTCAACTATGACAAAGATTTTTATGGCTAGTTTCTTTTAAGATCCTTTAAGAGACAATAACTAACCTACAAAATAAATAAAGAAATTTCTCAGTAAAATAGAGATTTTAAATTCTGATGGCTATAAAGGCCAGGCATGCAACCAGAGTGAGCTAAGAGATTGGGGTGGCGGGGGCAGGGCACAAGAGCTAGAAATTGCTTGTGCTATCAGAAGAGGGCAGCTGCTACCTAGCTTTCTCCAAATGTTGCTATTGCCAGAATCTGTGGACCCAATATTGCCAGATCTTTCTTTCTTCCTCCCTTCCTCCCTCCCTCCCTCCCTCCGAAGCCCCAAATCCAGATTTTTGGCAGCCAATTCAAATTTTAAAACAGCCACCATACTTTTTTTGGTAGGCACCCATTTAATATGTGAATTAGAAATAACAAAACATTGAGGTTCAATAAGTAATCAGGAGTGTAAGGATTAAATCATTTAAACCATATTTACTATCTTTTTAAAAGTTTCAAAGTATTGCTTTATGTAGATGAGCAAGATTAGGTAGTTTACATAAACTTCTAATTCTTTGCTGAGGAGGGAAAGCAAATTTAGTAGATGCATTGATCCCATAGTAGAAATTTACATCTTAATTTATGATGTGTTTATGTTATGAATTATCTTTCTATAGACTACATACTTTTAAAATGTCTAAGATTGGGAAATTACTAAAGAATGATTCTAAAGAATATGGGAAAGGAGTTGAAACACTAACAAATTTACTAAACTTAAAAAAAGATTGTTTTAAAATACTATACTAGAAGTGTGATACCATATATTACATTAATATAATCAGAGGTAAGGACTGAGTGAATTCCAGTCAAAATGATGAAACACGTTTGGAAATAGTCCTCTGGAGTACTGAGAACTTTAATATAATGAATGGTTGACTGAAGATGTCTGAATTAGTTTTGTCTTGGAAAGCAAATACATGGTCTGGTCTTACTCCAAAAGATAAGCTTGTTGAAATCTTCAGGAAATTTTTTTTTTTTTTTAAGAAAAGGATGCTTTACTTTATAAAAGATTCATTGAATTGAGAAACTTTCTTTGTCTCTTCAAGTTTGCTATTTAAATGTAACTTAAAACAGCCATCATTGAACAATAACTATTAGTAAATCCAAGTTTTCTTTCAAGTCTCCTTGTGAGTATTACTGTACTGTTGATGAACAGAGGAAGTGTTGACAAAGTCCAATTTTGGATATTTTAGTCCAGAGAGAGAGTGCTGCTAAAATATCCTAGGCAGTTTTCAGAACAGGAATACCTGACTCATGCCTGATGCTGCCAGGAACCTCTGCAACCTCATCTCAGAAATGTAGAAGCACACCTGTTTTTTCTGTAGAACTACAGCTTTGCTGGTTAGGTTCCTAGGCTAACCTTCAAAATCATAATAAACAATGACATAGAAAAAGAAAGTATCATTTGTTTTTTTGTCTGCGGAGTCCGTTGAAATTCCAAATACTAGAATCATAAAAATTTTAGCACTGCAACACATTTTGAAGCTATTTTTTTAAAAGGTCATGTGACTAACTAGGATTAGATCAAAAACCTGGATTTCTTGACTGTGTCCTGTCTTTCTGGCAGGCCCTGTACCCTTACAGAGCTATTACGTATGCAGTGGTTTTCTTTTATTCAAACAATTGTGTATTTAAAACTATGTCCTGGAGCCAGAAGATCTTTTCCTCAACATCTCTTTATATTGGAGAGGTAGGTGTCTTTTAACTCCGTTTAGACTATGCACATTTGGGATGTTTGTCCTCCATATATCATATTCATCAGTAAACTGGGTTTTTTAATCTCTCCAGAAGATTAAGAATCACTTTCCTACCTCCTTAAACACTGTTCTAATCTCAGTAGGTGTCCCAAGTACTTCTTTTACAGAGAAAATAGAAATCTTATGTGTGAATTTTTAAAAAATTTCTTTTGAAGCCTTTCAAAACAAAACAAAACCTCACAGCTACCATCTCTAGAGTACTCTTATCAGAATTACTGAATCTTCTGAACATCCCTAGTAGAGTTCTGTTCTCCCTGGTTAGATGATAAATGGAGATTTGGAGAAGTAAACAAACTTGCCTATGATTATATAGTTATGGTAGGATGAGCCAGGATATAGATGCAAGCAATTTCTTTTTTTGATGGTTGATTCTTTTATTTTTTATTGTACTTTTTCCATTATCAATTATCCCCTTTATACTCTCTTCTACCTCCACCCTGCACCCCACAATCACTACACTGTTGTCCATGTCCACTAGTTTTTGGGTTTTTTGTGTGTTTTTTTTTTTGTTGTTGTTTTTTTGCTCTATCCCTCCACCACCTAACCCCACCCCTCCCAGAGCTGTCAGCTTGCTCTCTATCTATGAATCTCTGTCTGTCTCTGCTTTGCTTATTAGTTCAGTTCGTTAGATTCTGTATATGGGTGAAGTCATATTGTATTTGTCTTACTCTGACTGGCTTACTACTTAGCATAATGTTCTCCAGGCCCATCCATACTGTCACAAAAGGTAAAATTTTCTTTTTTTATGGCCAAGTAATATTCTGTTGTGTAAACGTACTGTAGTTGTTTTATCTACTCATGGACACTACTGATGGACCCTTGGGCTGCTTCTAAATCTTGGCGATTGTAAATGTCACTTCAATCAACATAGGGGTGTTTATATTCTTTTGGATATATTCCCAGAAGTAGAATCACTGGGTCATAAAGCAGTTCTATTTTTTAAAATATTTTTATTGATTTTAGAGAGAGGAAAGGAGCGAGAGAAAGAGAAACATCAATTTCTTGTTCCACTTATTTATGCATTCATTGGTTGATTCTTGTATGTGCCTTGACTAGGGATCAAATCAGCAACCTTGGCATATTGGGACGATGCTCTAATCAACTGAGTAACCGGGCCGGGTGGCAGTTCTATTTTTAATGTTTTGAGGTAACTCCATACTGCTTTCCACAGTGGCTACACCATTCTGCATTCCCACCAGCAGTGCAGAAGGGTTCCCCTTTCTCCACATCCTCACTAGGACTTGTTGTTCATTGATTTATTGATGATAGGCATTCTGACCAGTGTGAGGTGATATCTCATTGTGGTTTCAATTTGCATTTCTCTGATGATGAATGATGTTGTGCATCTTTTAATATGTCTGTTGGCCATCTGTATGTCCTCTTTGGAGAAGTGTATTCAGGTTGTTTGCCCATTTATTTTTTTAAGATTTTATTTATTTATTTTTAGAGAAAGGGGAAGGGAGGGAGAAAGAGAGGGAGAGAAACATCAGTGTGTTGTTGCCTCTCACGTGCCCCCTCCTGGGGACCTGGCCTGCAACCCAGGCATGTGCCCTGGCTGGGAATCGAACTAGTGACCCTTTGGTTCACAGGCCGGCACTCCATCCACTGAGCCACATCAGCCAGGGCTGTTTGCCCATTTTTTAAGGGCACAGAATACAGAGCCCAGAAATAAACCCATACCTTTTTTTTTTTTTAAGATTTTATGTATTTATTTTTAGAGAGGGAAAGGGAAGGAGAAAGAAAGTGAGAGAAACATCAATGTGTGGTTGCCTCTCAAGCCCACCACTGGGGACCCGGCCCACAACCCAGGCATGTGCCCTGACTGGGAATCAAACCAGCGACCCTTTGGTTCATATGCTGGTGCTCAGTCCACTGACCCACACCAGCCAGGGCATAAACCTACACCTTTATAGTCCATATTTGACAGAGGAAGCAAGCACATACAATGGGATGAATATAGTTTATTCAATAAATGATGTTGGGAAAATTGGACAGATAAGTGCAGAAAAATTAAACTAGATCATGTTCTTACACCACACACAAGAATAAATTCAAAATGGATTAAAGACTTAAATGTTAGACTCCAAACCATAAAAATCCTAGAAGAAAACATAGGCAGTAAAATCTTAGACATTGCTTGTAGCAATATTTTTTCTGATATATCTCCTCAGGCAAGGGAAACAAAAGAAAAAAATAAATAGGACTACATCAAACTAAAAAGTTTTTGCACAGCAAAGAAAATCATCAACAAGATAAAAAGAAAACCCACTGAATGGGAGAACATATTCACAGATACATCTGATAAAGGGTTAATATCCAAAATTTATAAAGAGCTTATTTCTTAAAAAACAATCATTCTTTTTTTTCTTTCAGATTTTTATTTTTATTTTAAAGATTTTTATTCATTTATTTTTAGAGAGAGGGGAAAGGATCAAGAGAAAGAGAGGGAGAGAAACATCAATATGTGGCTGCCTCTCACACGCCCCCCACTGAGGACCTGGCCCACAACCCAGGCATGCTCCCTGACTGGGAATCAAACCAGTGACCTTTTGGTTCACAGGCCGGTGCTCAATCCCCGCTCCTTTCCCTTAGGCTTTTTTTCCCTATCCTCACCTGAAGATATTTTATTACTTCATTTTAGAGAGACCAGGGTTGGGAGGGTAGACAGAGAGAAACATTGATATGAGAGACACATCTATGTGTTGCCTCCTGTATGCGCCCTGACTGGGTATCGAACTGCAACCTAGGTATTTTCCTTAACCAGGAATCAAACCCACACCCTTTCAGTGTACCATATGACGCTCTAGTCAGCTGAGTCACCTGGCCAGGGCTCCCTTAGCTTTGATAAACTGTCTCTTCCTTCCTTATAGCTAGTGTTTCCCAACTTTATTAGAACACTTTTAAAAGTTTTTTTTTAAGATTTTTATTTATTTTTAGAGGGGAAAGGAAGGAAAAAGAGAGGGAGAGAAATGTTGGTGTGGGAGAAAAATATCAACCAGGTACCTGGCCTGCAACCCAGGCATGTGCCCTGAGTGGGAATTGAACCAGTGACCTTTCAGTTTGCAGGCTGGCACTTAATCCACTGAGTCACACCAGCCAGGGCAGAACACTTTTCAAATGACTGATATTATTGATGGATACAAACGAGTTCATGAAATAATGCACACTTGGATTAAAATTGACAGCACAGATGGTACCAGGTAAATTAATTAAAATATATAATCAAAATATCACAGGCACAAAATTAAAACAAAATATATTCCTATGATACATCGTTCATTGTCATTTTGTTATAAAGTAACAGACACTTTGAGAATAGTTTTTTTCTTCCATAATAAAAGGGTCCTCATCAAGTGTTCCATTAAATATGTTATATATTGTTTTCGTTACATATGAAAATTTGTTTCACAGAGTTGCATTGTAACAAAAAAATACAAACTGCATATTTTCAATATTCATGCAAGTAGGCTAGTACCAACATTATCATCTCATAGACAGGTCACCTAATTTAAAAAAAGTCTGTGCTCATGTTTGTTTTAAAATAATCTGACTTTGGGGCTT
>VMDR010029878.1:0-12576 GCA_007922815.1 Macrotus californicus
AAAAAAAAAAAAAGAAGTTCTTGGTTCTCAATAGTTACAGCTTAGTTTATACAACATGAGTGAGTACAGTGTTTTCTATTGGGACCTGTTACTAGAAACTTACATTGCTTTTCATCACATAAACTTACTTGTTTGTTGCTGATTGGCTAGGAAGCTACAAAGTCCTGTTGACATGAAAAAAGCTTAAGTTTTGTTTAAGGCCCAAGTCAACATTTTGGGGAAATCAGGGCAGTTTTATGTTTTGGTTGTGCGACTATGAGTATTCAGTCTAGAAACATATTCAAAATATGCCCCCCATTTTAATTTCTTTTTAATCCTGAGTATCATCAAGAGGCAAATATTAGACTACCAGAAATTGTTGACTGAAGTTTGAAGATACAGCCCTGAGGGGCTACAAAAAATCACTTCCCATGGCCAAATTAGGGGTTTAATGTATTTGAGGAATGTTTTAAAAGTTTTTTCATGTTGTAATGCATTTGTTCATTTTAAATGTGCTTATTAGCAGTCGAGATCCCCACTTCAAGCCATAAATCAAAAGAATCGTTCATCCCCAAGCAAACTCAGTGATGGCAGGAGATGCTGTTAAGCCCAGGTGTCTGAGCACACACTTCATATGGGCTTCCACCCAGTGATCCTCTGGACCTACAAACACGTCAGACCCCAAGATCACCAGTTTCACACCACTTTGGACCGAATATCAAGTCATTCTGCACTAGACTTGAGCCAATCAATCACAGGATGCAAGTAACATGGTTACAGCTTGAACAAATGGGACTGAGTCCCCATGATCTTGACTTCTTGCCCGACCTCTAAAACTTGGCTAAAGACCCAGGACTTGCAATGACGAGGCTTTTCATTACTATCTGCCTTAACCTGGGCATCTTCCTTACCCAGGTTTTGTGATATCTCTTGGAGAGATATACTAGTCAATGATTTCTGTGGCATCTTAAGTTTTTTTCTTAAGTTTTGAGCACCTTTTCAAATTTGTGCTGCACACCATCTGCTTATAACGTGGCAGGGCAGGTAGGTGAGCGCATGCTACCCTGGACAGCAGCATCCACTGGGTCCAGAGGTATGTAGCATGAACTGTTGTTCTGGGGTGGGGTGAATATTCCATCCATGGTCAAATAAGATTAGAAAATATTGGATTAGGTTATATTTAGTAGGAGTCCTTTTCTTCAATGTAGAATTTCTTAGAGCTAATAAACATTATCAGTCTTCTTTTAACTTCCATGAATATAGACTCCTTGTTTCACAGAACACCAGTAAACATCTCAAATAGTACTAGGATCAAACAGAACATGAGTTGGAAACGCTATTCTAAAAGATCTTGTCCAAATAAAGGCCAAATAAACTGCTACAGGAGGAAAAAAACAACTAATAAGTTTATCTATGACTTATACTTCTGTGGTTTGGGATAAAAACAGTGCTAGCTTCACTTAAAATCTAATACGATAGGGTTTTCAGACTTTGGATTAGTCAGCTATGGTTGCAATAAGCGTGTACAGAAAACAATCCCCAAATCTCAGACATCTATAACAAACAACGTTTACTTCTCATTGACATCTCTGGGCTGGCTGGGACAGTTTGGCTCCAAGCAGTAGGACAAATTCGTATGTGTTTGGGGTGTTTCTCATTCAGGAACACAAGCTGAAAAGCAAAGACTACACTGGGCATGCTTTTCTTAAGGCGTAGTGCAGGAGCACAGAATTGCCGGCAGACATTTGCCAAACCTTTAAAGCCTTGGTTCAGAATTGGTACACTATCACTTTTACCACATTCTGTTGGCCAAAGCAAGTTCTATGCCTCGGCCTGACATTAGTGGGACAGGGAAGTATATTCCACTCACAGAGAAACCAGAAAAAGGCTAAGAAGGAGAAACAATGGTGACCAAGTAAATTCCAATCGGACCAAAAATTCCAATCCAAGATTTAACTGCACGTGTAGGAATTCCATCATATTTCTATCTTCTTTAAACACAAACATCCAGTAATAATTCAAACACACAAGTGATATGACAACAAGAATATAGAATTCATTACCATTCTTTATTCTCTTTATTCCTGCTTTAGACAGGTCAGTATTCAGTACTTATGCAGCTTAATCCAGGACAGTTAGCATATTATGGCATCTTCCAGTTGACTCCTGGGTGCATATCCAGAACCCCAACACCACAGTCAACACTAAGTAAGGACAGTGACTAGTGTGTATATTTTCTATGTAATATAACAAACTACCGCACAAACTTAACAGCTTAAACCCACGCGTGTTTATCACCTCACACTTCCTGTGTGCCAGAAACCCAGCACAGCTGAGCTGGGGCGCCTGCAATGCTGTAATCAGGCCTGGGCTCACCCGGGAGCTCAGCTGGGAAAGCATCTGACAGCCTCCCTCAGGTTGTTGGGAGAATCCTGTGCTTGCTATTGTAGGACTCCTGGCATCTTGGCTTCTTCAAAGCCAGCACAGAGAGGAAGATTAGAGCAATTCTACGGGCAATTCCGCTAGCCACCACCTTAGCCACATTCTACTGCTCAGAATGCATCACAGATCCTGTCCACACACAAGGGAAGAAGATTACACAAAGACATAAATGCCAGGAGGTAGAGATCATGGGACCACCTTAAAGTCTGTCCCCCACAACCAGAAACCTAAAAAACTGGTATTGTATCCGTGTCCTCCTTTATTCCAACTTCGCCCAGCTGCTCTCAGTGGTGAGTCGCTCTCCACCATGTTCTATGACAGCATGCACACTTAGATGAACCCACAAGCACTGGCCGATTCCATTTTACATTGTATTTCAAGACCTTTTCAGGGTAGGAAAGTGGCGAATGCTGTTCACTCATCGAGTACTCAGTGCTATTAACACCAAAAAGGCCAAGAAATCATTCCAGCCAGAAAAGGCCCAAGTACTGTCATGATTTATGTTTGTACCTGATGTGACCAACATAAGTCACCTGGTCACTCATGGAAAGGCAACCACGGATGACAAGAACTGCAGCATATGATGCATGCTGTGTCTACCCTGAGCCAAAGCACTCAGTCAATTCTAAAGTCACAAATAACAATCAAATAAATGATTTGGCAGCCTAGATATTTAACAACTGGACAATGACTGGAATTTTTGCTTTTCAGTCAGTCATGCAGATACGGTCTCAGTAACAGAAAGAACTGAAATTTAGAGTTTTCCTTGCCCTACAAGTCATTCATCCCCAAACATTTGTTGAACGCCTACTGTGCTCTAGGTACTCTGCTCACCGTTGGAAATACAAAGACAGGAGACAGTGTTGGGAATGAAAACTATTCTTCAAGCTCTTTCTCTTCTGGCATTATGTTACCTATCCTGCTAAGCAATTTTCTCAGTGGTCACTGACCTTCCCCATTGCTCCCTTTCCAAATATTTTTCATAAGGAAGAAAACCCAAATATTTAACCAAAATTTGCTTTGTTATGGCAAAACCTCAACGCATACACATCTCATGAATTTCTGAAAGTAATTGGAACAAGATTACTGCTTCCGACTAGATTGATAGAAAAATCCATATGATAAAAGTATATTACTATGACGTCCATTATAAGATCTGAGGTTAAGAACACTCTTTGTGGCCCTGGCCGGGTGGCACAGTTGATTGGAGTGTTGTCCCGTACACCAGAAAGGTTGCAGGTTCGATCCCCAGTCGGGGCACATGCAGGAGGCAACCGATTGATATTTCTCTGTCTCTCTCTCCATTCCTTTCTCTAAAATCAATACACATATCCTCCAGTGAGGATTAAAAAAATACCCTTTGTGTTCTACAAACACCTGAAAGCCAAAGGTAACCTAATACAAACAAAGCAAGTCTGATACAAATGCTCCAAGTTAAACACAAGCAGGAAATGCCACAGAGAAAGATAACCTCAGAGAACTTGGCCCTTTCTTTTCCTATACTCTTTCTAGATATAAATGTATACAATCCCATCGTATTTATGTCCTAAATCCTTAGACAGCAAATAGATGACTAACGTACTTCAATAATCATTTATCATGCGCTTGGTATGGGGGGGATAAACTCTTGACAAATACCAAGGACTCCTGTATTCTTAAGTCCCCTGTATTCTCAAGGACTCCTTTATTCTGTGCAATGGCTCCTGAAAAACTTTCCTTCTCAAGGATCCTTTTTTCAAACACAATCAATAATCTACAACCAACTTGGTAATCTCTTTAGAAACCAAGACATTTTCAGCTTTAGAGTTTTGAAGATAAAATAAATGGCTGGGTTCCTACAGGCCAACAATTTTAAATTTTTGATTTGTTGGTTTTATTGATCAGGTTGTTAAAACTCTGTCTTGTGCCCTGACCAGTGTGGCTCAGTTGGCTGGGCACTGCCCCAGTCAGGGCACATGCCTGGGTTGCAGGACAGGTCCCTGGTGGGGGGGTGGGGGGGTGCTGCACAGGAGGAAACCACACATTGATGTTTCTCTCCCTCTCTTTCTCCTTTCCTCCCCCTCTGCCTAAAAATAAATTAGTAAAATCTTTAAAAATACCTCTATGCTTGATACATAATGGAAAGTCAAAAAATAGTTTTAGAAATTATTAGTTTTAAAATTTGAGATGTGTTTTAAAGCACGTTTGGCCCAGCCCCTACCTACAGTGAGAGTCTTCAGCAGCAATCTGTAACAAGTGTCGTCCAGCCCGTGCCCCAGCAGCCCAGCAACGAGGAGCTCTCTGCCTAATGAGGGAGATCATTCTGCCCTCTCACGTCATCACTGAAATGTTTTCCTTATTCTGAGTTACTTTTGTTGTCCGCTTGCTTTAATCCATGATGCTAGTTATACCCCCACAGCATCTCATAAAATGTGTGTGACCCCTTTATATGAAAACCCTCTAAATAGTTGAAATCCCTTATAATGTCCCAAACACTCTTCTCTAAAGGTGACCAGTTCCTCAAATCATTCCTTATAGAACATGATTTTGGTTCCATTACCACCCTGCTTTCTGATCTCTAAATTAGTGGATTTCAACCATGATTTTGTAACACAGTCGTTCTTGTGATCAATAAGAAAAGAAAGGGTTAATTACACACAGCATCTGCACTGAGAATTAAGGATAACTTCTTTTCTACATCATTTTGTGCCACAGCCTGGGAACAAATTCAAAATACCCAGGCAGATATTTTGCTCCTGTGAGTGTGATCACCCACATTGTCGATGGTAGGTTAAAGGCTGAAACCTTTGCTTTCACTATACCCCAGTTTGTCTACAGTCTTTGAAAATGTTACAGCCAGAACTAAATATAAAAACCAAGACATGGGTTAGCCAGGGCAAGGCTGACTTTCATTAAATGACATTTTTCTCCTCTTTCTACTCCTACCTGCTCTTCAGGACTCAGCTAGTCCCACCTCCTATATGAAACCCCTCAACCGGAAAAATGAATGTTGAATTCCCAAAGTGCTTCCTTTGGATGCAAGCCTAAGCTGGCCTCCGAAGTCCCCCACTTCTGCCCCTGTGTCCTTAGCCAACTCCTGACCCTTCCGCAGATCAGCTTCCTAAGGTACAAAGTGGAGGTTCTTCTGTCTCACTGGGCACCTCAGGATTTCCAGCATAGTACTCAGCAACGTTAAGTCATTGCCTCTCTTTCACTCTGCTCTAAACTGTGCTCAGAATATTGAACTGCTGAGCTTCAAAGACAGGGTACATCAGAATTACGATACCAGGAGAAGAGATAATGCTCTAAGAAACTGAAATGAATAAAAGTCAGTATAAAGTTATGCATTGGCCATTTGTGGAAATCACCCCAGAATGTTACCCACAGTGAGAGACAACTTATAAGACTAAGGTGACCCCCCAAAATGTTCTCTGCAATGCATCACTCCAAATCATAACCATTGTCAGGTGGTCTACAAACGAACCACAACTCACATAATGTAAGAGAGTACATCTCAGCAGTTCCCATAACAGAAAAAAATATTTGTAACTATGTGTGGCGATGGATGTTAGCTAGACTCATGTGGTAATCATTTGGTAATATGTATGAATACCAAATCATTGTTGTACACCTGGAACTAATATAATGTTCTATGTCAATTATATTTCAACAAAAAGGAATATAGTAAAAGCTTCTAATTTACAATAAAGTTATTGTCCATGGGACTGTTGCTCTCAGGCTAATCAGACACATCCTTAGATTGGAAAGAGCAATCATAGAGTTACTGCTCAAGAATATTCAGGTCCTGTACTTAAACTTGGGACTCACCTAGCAACCTTCTAACCTGTAACACAATCTCCTGAGTGTGCAAACATAAAGGAGAGTGTGTCTGGTGAGGGGAGCTGATGTCAGTCACATGCTCCCACTGCCAATTAATACATCATCACTCCAGCCTGAGCATCAGTCTCCTGTGGGATTTGTGCATGTGAATTGATTTCTCAGCCTAATCCCCTCTGGGAAAATGAGTTCTGTTTTTAAAAAGCTGAGCAGTACAATCTGCACTGTGGAGACTCCCACACTGGTGCTGACTCCAACATGCCCTGGTTCCTCTAACGACAGCACATCCTTGTCGGTGCCTCATCAGGCCTGTAGGAGATGGGGGCTCTGCAGTCCCTTTCCTCCCACCAGACCCCCCACTGCCACCTCCAAGTGAGAACAAGTTGCTGCGCTGGTCACACTTAGGGACATTTGTCAGGCCACTGACAGGACAGGATAGGACAGGACCGGATGGCTGTCCTCAATGTCCCACTTGGTGCTCTCCTTACTCTCTTTTTCCATTACCTGGATCCCAGATATGGCCCTCTTCCCCTACCTCCTCTGAGATGGGGCCATCAGTGGGACTACAGACCCAGTCACCTTGCACTCTACTCCCACAGGCTCAACTGAACACATGGTTTCCCTTATTTTTATTTTAAAATTTTTTTGTAATTACAGTTGATATTCAATATTATATTAGTTTCAGATGTGCAGCATAGTGGTTAGACACTTACATACCTTAGGGGGCGATTCCCCTGATAAGTCTATGCCCTTCTGGTGCCCTTCTGGCACCATGCACAGTTGTTACAATATCACTGACTATGCTCCTTACGCTATACTTTACACCCCCACGACTATGAACACACACGGATTCCAATACGCAATTTGGTGACAAGGTAAGTCGGGGGGGTTGAATGGAATAGGACGTATCATTTGTCCTCAAGCCTGAACCATATATTTTTCTCTCCAAATAAAATTCTTTCTTTCTAAAACCTCTCTTGGTAGTGAAGGGTGTCTTTCTTTCTGTCCTCTCCATGCCCTTAAATAAGTCTGCTCACTGTTGTTTTGTTTCCTCGCGTACTCCAGCACTGGTTACAATCGTGGGAAAGGAAGGTGTCCATGAGGCACTCTTAACAAGAAAACATATGAACCCTTCTGGGTTTTCCCATTCAGAACAGCTAGGAGGAATGTCAAACTCATTTTCACCGGGGGCCACATCAGCCTCGCAGTTGCCTTCACAGGGCCGAATGTAATTTTAGGACTGTATAAATGTAACTATTCCTTAACTAGGGGCAAGGAGCTTGGCGCTGCCACCGGATAAAACAAGGTAGAGAGCCGGATTCAGTCCATGGGCCTTGTGTTTGCCACCTGTGAGCAAGAGCTTTAATGGATAGTCATGATCACTGCTCAGCTGAAGACAGTTTTCCATCTCTTCCCAAGGGGTTCAAAGCTGGCAGCATTTGCCACCCACTGGATCCTGAGGGATGAGGGTCACACCGAAGGAAGGGGTGTAGTGTCTTCACTCTCCAGGCCCCCAAACAAGGCAAGGACTCAAATGCTGTTGTGTGGTGACAATGGGCCATTTTTGCTGGGGGGAAGGGTTGTCAGCAACAGGCCTAGATCTAAGACAGAAATTTTCTTTTTCTTCACATTTTTGCACAAGAGCCCTAAAAAACTTAGCACTTAAGCCCTACAAACATGCCAAGTGGTTTTATTTATGTTAGTCTCATTTTCTGAAATAAACTGTAATCTCTCTGAAAGTGTAATTGATACTCTAGATTTTTCCCATATCCTTGTTTTCTCCCATAGCACCCAGTACTATGTATCTGCTGAGCTCATTTGCCCTCCACGTGGTACGGACATACTATTTATCTGAGGCCTCTGGTCTTCTCTCGCTAGCCCAAATCAATAAGCACAGTCGGGTCCTTGGTGCCAGCACAAGGATAAGTGCAAGTGCAGCATGGAGCTGAAGCTGGGGAACAAGGTGGTCATCTCAGTGACCTAAAGTGTAGTTACGTTAAGATTTCCTGAGGCTTCCTAAAAATATAAACAAATAAAAATGTAAACTCTTGTAGAAAAAAGATATATTCCTTAAGATTTACTTGAAAACTCTAGTCTGACTGAGACAGACTCATAGATGGAGAACAGATGACAGCTAGTGGTGGGGGTAGGGGTCAGGGGGTGGAAGGATGGAGCAAAGAGGAAAAAGGACTCATGGACACAGACAACAGTGTGGTGACTGCAGGGGGAGGGGGCACAAGGGAACTAAATGGTAATGGAAAAAATATAATAAATTACATGTTTAAAAAAAAAGAAAACTCTAGTTTGAAACACATTGACTACCACACAAAACTCTGACATGACGAGTACAGGGAGTGGAAGAGGTGTCAAATATTCCCACTCTTGACACACACATATTATTTGACGTCCAAAGATCAAAGTGAATTGATTTTTATAAAGTAGAAAGAAACAGCCAGTTTGGGGAGGAGACAAACCAGGGCAACAAAGAGTCCTGAGTGAGACCTCTTGCCACCACCTTCTGAAGCTCCCTGCCTCTGGCCTGGGTCACTCGCCTCACCTTCCCCTCCAGGAGAGCATGAGGTCAGAGTGCAGGCCCTGTGCCTCCCCTGCCCGTGTTCTAGTGCTAGCTCCGCACACCAGCTGTGGCCTCGGAAACCTTGCTGGACTTCCTGAGCCTGCCTCTCCCACCTGCGGAATTGGGATTAAAACAGTGTGTCTGTGTGTGTAAACAGCACAATACTTGACACATAGCATGCCGAAAGTTATCCTCGAGTCATTCCTACCCCCCATCCTAGTCGTGAGCCATTTTGCAGTCTCCCTGTCTACAGGGAAGAGGAACCCTTCCACCTCTGCCCTGGACTCTACCACCCTTCCCCCACCTTGGAGACTTGCTCAGCTGACTGCCCCCTCCCTGTCTGCTAGACACACCCAATCAGCCTGCTAATGCCCTCTTCCACCTTGACATCACCCTGAACAGGGTATCCCTCTTCAGCCACTTCCCTACATCTCTCCTCTTCTTTAGAGAAACTGAGAGAAAAAGTGGTCCCTCATTGTTCAAAGGCCAACCTCGAAAAGGTGATCTCCAGCCCCCACCCCTTTGTACAGTTGAGAGCCTGACCCCAACCCCACAGAAACTGCTCTCAGAAAGGCAGATGATGCTTCCCTGACGCCAAATCCAATGGGCCTGTGTCGTCAAAGAGCATACGCTTCACAGCAGCATTCCACTATTCAGCTCTCCTTGAAATGTTCCCTTGGGTTTCACGACACCACACTCCCTTTATTTTCCTCCTTCCTCTTCAGTGAGTCCTTCCTGGTCTCCTTTGAGGGCACCTGTTTGTCCCCTAAACATTGACATTTTTCAGGGCTCAAGCTTTGGCCTTCTCATCTGTCGGCTTGCATGCTGATTTCACTGCTTTCCCAGATGATGATTCCTAAGTTAACATCCCCAGCCCTGGTTTCTCTCTTGAGTTTCAGACCAACACTCTTTAGCCAAATATCAGTATATCTTCGCTTGAATTTCCTACGAACATCTTGAAGCCAACACACCCGAAATAAACTCACAAATTTTCTCTCCAAACTTGCTAATCCTCTGGCCTTCCCTATGCCCACATCTGGCAAAACAGAGATGCATTTTTGTGTTTTGCAGCGTAGTTTTTGAACCCCAAGCACACATTTGTATGTGCACATGTCAAAATCTTTTGGAAGCTTACTCAAGTGTCTGAAATGTTTCAAAAAGGCCTAGAAAAAGAAGGAATCCTTTTCCCCTTTTCTCTTCTGAAAAGCAGGCTTCCGGCTCCTTTTTAATGAGATCCACCTTTTTATCTCAGGACTCATCGCCACATATCACTTCTTCCAAGGAGGCTTCCCTGAGCCCCTGAGAGCAAGTTAAATGGCTCTCCTCCGTGCCCCCAAAGTTCCCTCTGTCAACCATTGCATCACTGAGTATCTGAGTAGCTTAGTGTCATAGGGCTTTCTCCCTCGCTGTGAGTTGAGCTCCTGAGAATTCTGGTTTAGTTATCTTTGTACTCCCCGTGTCTAACATAAAGAAATGCTCAATAGTGTTGGCAAGATGAATGAATGGCAAACATTGCTAACAAACGTAGACTAGGCAGGAGAGTAGAGGGTTTGAATTAGAGGCCCAGCATTTTGTCCCTGTTTCTAATCATGGCCCATCCTGTGGCCTTGGTCAAATCCCTTCACTCCCTAAACCCAGGTCTCTATACCTTTCAAGGAAATCAGACCAGCAATATCACCTTCTTCACAGGGCTATTGGGACAACTGAATGAAATTAAGTCCATAACATTTCTTAGTACAAAATAGGTTCTGTAACACTCTTTGGTGAATTTATTAGGGGTAAATAGAAGGCAGTGACCCTGGGGAAGGGGGACCCAGAGAAAATTTATAGTTTTTACTCATGAACTTTAAGTTCACATGTCTCCTACATTTTGAAAATAGAAATAGTGTCAAGAGAATATGAATAACCTAAAGAGTGGTTTGCCCGTAATATGACCAGGGGATAGTAGGATACAGGTGGAAGGGGGCACCTTAGCAGACATGTGGTCTTTTCAGACATGTGTGGAGCCCGAGCTTTCTCAAGAGTTGGGGAAAAGGGTCAATGACCATGGGCACACATTTTTGTTTTCCCCCTGAAAAAAGACCACGATGTTATAACTAATACAAATGGAACAAAAATAGTTACAGTCACAGAGCAGCTCAGCATTCATTAGGGATTCAGGCTAAGGCGAGGCACAGCACTAATATTAACTGTTGTTCTAGCCTTCAGAGTTAGTGAGATGAACCCAGCTTCCTGCAGACCAAACATTTATGCTAATTGACGAGAAACTTTCTGAAAAAAAAGGCAGCCAAATCGAAGAGACCTGTCAACTCCAGGGTCACCAGTGAAGTGCTAACCAGGAAAGAGCTGAAATCAAAGGCTGTCTCCGCCTTCCCCTGCACACTCTGTTCGGTGGCAGCCCATGGTGGTCACAGCTCCTTTAACAATATTTATAATGAAGGAACAACGTTGGAGATGTCAACCTTGATTATTCATAAAGCTTCCTCCTGCTCAGATCCACCCCGGGGCTAACAGTAAAAGTACCTGATTCCCAATTCTCAAACACAAAAGCATGCAGAGCTTGAAAGCGGAGCTGACTAATAAAGTTTGCATATCCCTAAGAACAAGAGCACACAAGGAAGAAGAAAAGGAATGGCAAGATTAAACAAAAACAGTAAGCTTGGACGGGATATGATAAAAATTTTAAAAGGCAAGAACTTAAATCTATTTTCCTTTCTTTTTTTTTTTTTTTTTTTTTTCCGACGTCCTTGTTCATTTACATTTCAGTGCAAGCCATTTGGAGGAAACAGCTGTTTTATCTCTGACTAGAATGCTGAGGTACTTTGAACGTTCACCGTGGAAGCACCGTGTCGCTAAACTCTGTTCTGGAGAGTAGTCCAGTGACTGTGAACTGTGAGGAGAGGCAGAGGGACGCCTTCACCACTGGCTCTGCTGACAGAGGCCATCTGTGTAAGGGGAAGCGTCCCAGGCAAGCTCTGCAGTATACACCTGGGCCCCCCCGGCCCCCTAGCTCTGTGATCTAGGTATTTATTTGGGCATCTTCCTCAGTCTTCTCATTTGTAAAATGGGAATAATGCTACCTTCCTCCTAGAGTCACTGAGAACATGTAATTAAAGAAAGAAAATAGAGCTCGGAGTCAAGATGGCAGTGAGCACTTAATAAATGTCACTTATTTGCTGTCAGTATCAATCCTGAAAATATTTCTCAAATAGATATTAAAACTGTTTGCTTTTAATAGGGGTTTCAAAGAAGTCTGTTTGGTTTGAGTGTATGGTAATGACTAGTGCTGACTGCCAAATATCCTAACTCTTCTCTCCTTTCTGGCCCTTTGTGGTTGGGGAGGGGGGTGTCATGACTAATTCTGGCCAATAGTTGTGAGAGGATGTGTCACTTTTAGGCCAGAGCGTTTATCAGTGCAAACCTTCCAGAACTCTCTTTCCATCACCATGATACCTACAAATGTGCCCAATGATGACTATTCCATCAACCTGGGCCCCGGGGTTCATAAATTGCTTCCATTTTAGCTGGTTTAGTCTCTTTTCTCCTTTTTGGAAACCCTAGGTGAGCAGCACTTCAAATACTGGTGCTGCCCCATTATCTCTCGTGCGTGTGACCACACAAGACAGTGACAAGGGTGCTCTTACAACAGTTGTTCACAATACTTATAAATTAGAAACAACCTCGAGATTCATCATGAATGGGATCACTAAACTGAATTATATTCATTTATTGAAATATTACACAATAGTTAAAATATTAAAACA
>VMDR010029879.1:0-12571 GCA_007922815.1 Macrotus californicus
TAACCTACAAGACCCAATTCCCCGACTTCCCATCAAAGGACCCTTTGTGGGTGGCAAGGGCCTTTGCTCCTTCTTCTTGAGAAGACCAACCAATTTTCTGAGATTAGGACCTCCCTTCTTTCCTTTTCTTAGGAGAAATATATAATATTTACATGTTTTAATATAAATATATAAATAACAGAAATATATATCATACATCATAGTAAAATAGCAAAATAACTACAGTAAACATAAAATTAGGAATGCTAAAATATTATCTCAGCTAATATATATACATAAAATATACATTATATACTATAAACATACACTATATGATATACATCATATACATACACAACACATAAGGTATATATAACATTTGTAAAGTCACAATGGGTATTCTTCAGTGACCATTAATTCTCTTCATAGAAGAAAATCCACCACTAATAAAAAAACATATTTTTCCATTGTATCTATTTTACCTGGTCATGTCCTACCAAACTGATTCCAGATTCATTTCCCTGGAAATAGCATCTCTGATGCTTCCCTCCAAGAACAAGCTCTTCTACGATTCATGTCACTTCATCACTTACATAATTTACCCATACTCCATCAAGCAAGGAACCGTGGAGTTTCAAAGTTGGAAGGGATTTTCCCCTAGAATTCACCCCATGTACCTCCCTAACCCCACATTTTCTTTACAACATTCCCAAAATGGAAGAGGAAGTCTCCATCGAAAGGACTCTAACAAGGGGACAATAACTCAATGCCACTGAAAGTAGCTCAAAAGGGATGTGGAGATTAAACCCATCTCTTTGCATCTCCTTCAGTTCGTGTCAGATTTGCAGGTACCTAGAAAGGAGTGGCTCTCAGCTTCATCAATCTAGAGAAGCGATTTCTACTAATGCAGCTTAAGACCGCAGTTGCAGCTGGGGGCAGCCATGACCCACTGTTAACTGCTATGCATTCACAGGTAACAAACCACATTTCACCTTTGTGTGTCAGGAATGGATGAAGTTGTTTTTCTACCTATTGCAATGTTTGCCATTTATCTCTACTAAATTATACCTAATGAAATTTCACCCTTTGCTTCCATTTGTCATCAAACATTCACTCTCCACCCCGTTTCTTAGCAGTAGTACACCACAGATGCACGCCATCACCACTGTAATAAGCACTTGAAGCAAGGCAGACTAAGTCAAACCAAGGACACAGTCCTCAGGACCTGCCTGCTACCACAGACTTCTTTTGAGGCAAACAGTGATCATCTGACTAATTACAAATCCACCAATTTAAAAGAGACATTACGTGGGGCTTCATAAAATGCTTTAAGAAATTCAAATACATTATGTCTATCACAATTTCCCCGATCTAACAACCTTGCTAATCTTTATAAAAAGAAAATGAGATATCCAAAATGATTTTTTCCTAAGCAATTCCTTACCAGCTTTCAGTGATCACTATACTTCCTGTTAAACGCTGATAAACTTAAAATGCCACAATCTAGAAACTTCCCAAAAACGATGTTAAGACCACTGGTTCATAAGTTACAAACTATATTTTTCTCTTCTCCCGTTTTGGAGTTTGGTACTGCATTTGCCCATCATCTGTCTTCTGGCTCTGTTCCTATCTGCCACAATATTTAAAGCTCAACAGTGGTTAACTAAATTCCATCTGCAAATTCTCTGAGTACCCTGAGGTATAATTTTTCTGGGTTGGCACACAAACTCATTTAGAGCAACCTCCTATTTGAACATCTATTTCCTCTTACCAATATTTATTTTGCTCTTTTCACACTGAAAATCATTATCCTGGACCAAAAAGACAAAAAGGAAAACAATTTGGTATTAAACCCTAAGTTGAAAAGGTCTCCCTTTTTTCCACCATTCAAGAACATGGTGCCAGTCTCCTCAAGCAATAATCTAGATAAGACCTCACTTGTATTCTTTTCCATTTTTAAAAGGTACTTGTTGTGCCCTTAGCATTTTTTCCATCATTCAGCCAATCCCTGCTACTTTCCATATACGTCCACATTATTCCTGGACCCTTTTCCATTGTTGAGCACTTGTCTGCCGCCTGTGTTAAATCTGCTATTTATCAACTGGCCTTTTTTCAGCCACTCCACCTCTCCACTCGCTTCTCCCTCACTGCAGTCACTTCTGAAAGGACTTCTTTTCGTGATACTCTCTCAATCCGTTTAAACGGCTTTCTCTTTAAAGTCTCTCAATGAAATGTATGCTTTGCCTGAAAGCTATAAAATCTCCTTACCAAATACTAGGGCAGCATTTCCCAAAATACTTTCTAGGCAAAATACTAGTCTCCTTTTCCCCCAGCCCTTCCAAAAAGTGAGAGTTGAGACTGTTTCTGAGTAAGTTCCCTTTTGGAGATGGACAATGCCCAGAAGCATTTTGAAGGCACCAAATGATCTATATTAAAGAAACTGTTTCCGTTGTTTAATTCATAGTTTTCTAAGCTCTTTTGAACGTGCAGTCATCTTTTGACATATTATTTACACTCTGGGGAACACAATTTGGCCGTGGCCCATCTTTTAAATATCTCCAGCAAGTCCTCTCTCAGTCCCCAGCCCCTCTGTACAATGCCTTCTTCCCTAATTCGTTCTTCCAAGTTGGTTGAATTTGGTTTTGAATGAGAGTTCTCTAAATCTTTCTCTAAATTTTGGAAAACATAAATACATTTCTGAGGTATGTATGTGTTATAACTACTCAATTAGACTTCAAGATCCTTGAAACTATCAGCTATTTATTATTCCCCTAAAATATGTGGTATAATGCTCAGTAGACAAGTCACTCATTAAGTATTGACTGGTGAAAACAACCACTATTCATCTACAGAGAGTTATTTATCACCTTGTTCCTCTTTCACTTTTGCAGGTTAAATAATCCCAATGCTTTTAACCTTTTCTCAGAAGTCCAGCTTTCTAACCTTTAATTCTTTTTTTTCCTTCTCCTTTGTTCTCTCCAGACTGTCCACAGACCTCATTAACACTCCAATGTCTCGGATACTGAGTAATAACTTTAGGTCTTTTATTTCTGTTACTTTGTTGAGGGGGATGGGAGAATATTCCTGAGTACATAAATCTGCTCATAAAATCTGAACTGAAGTTAAGTCTAGGTTCCTTGGGAGGGCCGAGCACCAGTTTACAGAATTCTCTTCCTCCTCTCTCCCTCCTACAGCTTGAATTCCTGGCACAAAATATCTTCCTGCATATTCAAATCCTTCCAACCATAATTTCTACATGAACACATTATCCTCAGTCCTTCTATCTGGTAAAAATGATTTCCTCTATATGTAGCTTCAGTTGATCAAACCAAAACTCAAAACAGGAAGAGCGAAAAACCATCCCACTCATGCGGAGTAAGTTCCCTTTTGGAGACTGACAATGTACATACACATTTTTAAAGGACCAAATTAGCTACATTAAAGAAAACGGTTTCACTTGTTTAACTCACAGTTTTCCAAACTCTAGGTTAACAGGGCGGGGTGGGGAGAGTGTGCGTTCTAGGATCAGAAAACCTGGTTTCAATTCCAGTTGCACGACTTACTGGTTGTGTGAACTCTGGCGGGGACTTACTCCCTGAGCCTGCATCCTCAACTACAAAGTGGGGGAAAGGTTTATGCCTGACAGTTATGGTCAAGGTTAAGGAACTCTTTCAACTGGTGAATTCCATGAGCAATATATTATATTTATTGCATTAAAATTGTAACTTCTCAAATGTAGGGCCATTTCACCCCTGAAGACTCTGATTCTGATAGTCTAGGGACAACCCTCAAAATCTTTCCTTTTCCCTTACATTTCTCAGGTGACTCTGATACGTAACCACCTTTGGGAATCTATGCCAGAATGAGAATTTTAAGGACAGAACCCATGCCCAATCCTTTCTTACACATAGGACACAGGTGCTCAATAATGTTCATTCACTCATTCCATACATATTTATTTAGGACCCACCATATATGCCGGGCACTGAGTGTATAGAAACAAACAGATCCTGTCCTCTCCTCCAGGGAGCTGATGTCCTGGAGGAGACGGGGACAACATATAACTAAATACATGGCACGTCAAATGGGAATAGATGCTAAAGAGAAAAGTAAAGTAAGAAAGGGGTAAAAAATCTCATTCAGATGAAGGAAGTGGCTCTTGTATTTAGCCCCATTAAGGAAGGTCTCTCTGGAGTAGAGACCAGTAGGAAGTGAGAGAGAAGGCCATGAGTGTATCTAGGAAAAAGATTCCAGCAGAGGCATCAGCAGGATGTAAGTAAAAAAAAAAAAAAAAAAAAAAGGCAACTTGACCTGTGGATTGGAGGGGAGTGAATGAAAGGGAAGAAAGACCAGAGAACAGAAAGATGGTGGCCAGTTCACAGAGGCCTCGGAAACCACTGTAATGACTCTGGATTCACTGTGAATACAAGAAGGTTGTTTTAGCAGCGGAACTGTTCACTAACAGCCCTCATCTCACTACCCATCAGTGACATCTGATACAGCAGGTTACTTTCCTCTTCTTCAAATACCTTCTCCCTCCTCTCCTGGTCCCAACTCTCTCTTGACTCTTCTCACACCTTCTCCAACCTCAGAGCTAGCACTTTGCCTGCTCCCAGATTCTTCTAAACTCTGGAGTGCCCAGGGCTCAGTCTTTGGACTGTTTGCTGCTATCTAAGCACAGGAACTCCCTGGATCTTATCCAGTCTGATGGCTTAAACACTACTCAAACTTACAGGTCTAGTTCAGACGTTCCTCTGGACTTCAGACTGACATATCCAATGATCTGGCTTATGTTTTAATAGAATCACTGAAGCTGTTAAAGCACGGACTCTGGTTTAGAGGAGGGAAGCTATTACGATAATCCATGTAAGAGATGCTAAATCAGGGTGAGAGCAGTTAAATGTGTTAAGAAAGGGTTGAATTCAAGCCATGATTTGAAGGTAAGTATGATAAGGTTTGCTAAAGGATTTAGAGCAGGATATGATACAAAGATTTAGCCCTAATCAATCAAATATGAAATAGCTATTTATGACATGGTGAGGTTGGTAGCAGTAGTAGTAGTAGTTTGGGGAAAGTAGGAGGGGAGATCCAAGAGAGATGGTGCTATGGACTAAATTATGCCCCTCAAAATTTGTATGCTGAGCCTTAATGCCCAATGTGATGGTGGTATTCAGAGCCAGAGATTTTGGGAGGTAACTAGGTTTAGAGGAGTCTTGCGGGTAGGGTCCCCCTCTTCCCCGCTCTCTCTCCTCCATGTGAGGATTAGCAAGAAAGCAGGTATCTGAAAGTCAGGAAGAGGGTTTGCACCAGAACCCAACCATGCCAGATCCCAGACCTCAGACTTCTGGCTTCCAGACTTGAGAGAAATGAATGCCCGTTGTCGAAGCCACCCAGTCCGCACTATTCTGCTATAGCAGCCTGAGAGGGCTCAGACAGGCGGTGTCCCAGAAAACAGCTCGAGGAGGAAGGGGAACCGAGCACGACAACGCTGCTAGTGAGTAGCAGGAGGGAGAGCTGACAAGTACATTGAGCCACACGGAGGTTACCAGGGAGTGTGACCAGAGCTACTACGAGTGGCGGCAAAAGTACCTACATGGAATGGGTTCAAGAAAAACTAGGCAGGAAAGAACTGAACCAGTGAGCACAGAAAGCATTTTTTTAATGAATACATAAAAGTGACTCTGCATATTATAATAGTTTGGTTTAAAAAAAAACCCCATGAAGATCCTCTGTTTATTACAATAAGCCCAGGGCTGTGTATGTGGGCATCACTGGCTTTCTTCTTTTAATTTGGATATAAATATAAAATTTCAAATGGCACAAATCAATATGCATTTGGTGGTCAAGCAGTAAAACCAAAGGCAATTGCTTCCCTACTGAAGGCAAATATTCAGGAGAGTGAATTTCACTGTAGATTACATTCTAGGAGTGTTTTCAATGAATACCAGAAAAAGGTCTACCCACAATCATTATCTTTTTCAAGAACTACGACCACAAATTTGAGAACATTTTTCTATAAGGGATTTTCCAGAAGCAACCAACAAATTTTGGTACAAGAATATCTTTCCAGTTTCCTAAGACCTGGCAGTATGAAACACACACACACACACACACACACACACACATACACACACACACACACAGAAATTGGCAAGAAATCTAAAGTCACCGCAGAAACTATGCTAGCCTCTACTAACAGATGGAGACATTACATGTTTATAATGGTTACTATGATTGTAAAGACTTCTATATAATACCTCTTTTTTATAATCACTCCAATTCAGTTCTCTGCCCATCAGTTCAACAATCCTGGGTAGGGCTTCCTCTGCTGCCTGGACATTTAGGAAGGCCAGGCGAGTGCGGCGTGAAATCATATCCACTGCAGTGCAGGCGTATTCCTTAATCCCATATTTCACCTGAGTTTGAATTAAAGTAAAATTACTACTCTAGGTTTTGTTTAAAGAGGAAATAAAGTTTTACTGCAAAAAAAAAACCAGTGCTGAGGAAAAGTGACATTTTTCTTTATAAGCTCTGGTCTGTAGCAGGCAAGAGACAAACAGTGTCATCATACCAGTTCCCCATTTGCCTGCCAAAGGAGGTTTGGGATCGGGGACAAATCGGACAAGGGTTAATGCCTTCCTCCTGACTAGAACCTGGCACACTCATGCAAATTGCCTCACTTCTTATTTACCATCCACAGTAATCGCATACCTTCGTTATACATAATATGGATGTTAATTTACATAGCTGAGCTGGCAAAGAACAAGTATTAAAATGTTACGGTCTCATCTGTTTAAGCTGTCCAAAGATTTCGGTCTCAGAGTAACTAAATGACAGAAGCTCTGCCTTCAGTCAATAAGCAAATGTTTACTGGGTACCAGGTTATAACGTGAAGTGAATTTTAAGTAAATATAAAGCATGGTCTCTGGTTTCTAAAAAGAGAAATCTTGATGAGAAACAAAGCTTAAATTTTTGAGAAGTGTCAAATCAAGATACGTCATGAGATACCACGTGAGTGGTTACAAGAGTTGCAAACTCACAAAAGGGCAAACCAACTGTGAGTTAACAAGACTTGGGACAGCTGCGTGGAGGAGAAAGAAACCCATATTTCCTATTATTGTTACCATTACCAATATCAATTTAGAGATAAACAATTATAAAGGAAAAAATCTGGGCTAAACAATTTACTTCAGGTTTTAGCTGACATATGTGCATTAAAACTTAGCTATATTTTAATTTTAAAGATGATAAAGAAAAAACAGATGAATGGAATCCCATGCAGACAGAAAATTCCCACATGGCCATTCACATACCTCTGCTTCAATGTACGGAAACTCTGACACAAGACGCACTCCAACTATAGGCCACCTTTTTCCAGTCACACTGGCCATTTTGGCCACCTCAAAAGCCTTGTCACCATAGGTGGCGGCAAGATGCTGAGCCACCTAGAAGAACAAAACTGCATTAGGCCACTTCTCTGGATATCAATAGCTTCTAGGTACCAAGCCAAAAAAAAAAAAAAAAAATGTAACTAACATTTCTAGGAGAGTGTTAGATTTTGATTTTGTGGGAGGAAACCACTTGGGCCCCAAATGCTTAGGCCAGCACTAACTCTGCTACACATGTATCACTGTATCAATGACTGATGAAGCTTCAGCTTCATTCTGCTCCCAACATTACTTCTCAAGAACAGCCTTCCTCATGTTCACAGTAGAAAGAATTTGGGATGCCCCGTCTGCTAGGCACGAAGCAAACAAACCCCAGATTTTAAAACAGAAACTAACATGGACAATGTGTTTTAGGCCACTAAAGCAAACAAGCCCTTTTTCCTTTTCTCCATTAGTTCACTTCCATGGTACACAGCACAGACAGGAACAATCCCAGCAAAAGGAACTTCTAAATCAGGGAGGCCACATGGCTGCTGATTCTGTTACTGGTAATAGTGAGATTAGGTAAGTAAGATGGTATGGCAATCACACGTACCTCACTTTCAAGGCCATAATCTTGGACAAGCCTAATGTAGAGTGTGGGGCTCCAATCTTTGCCCCCTTGGAGAAAAAGCCCAACTGTTCTACTTGGTCCTGCTTTCCAGTTATGAGCCTTGATAGCAGCATCGATGGTATCTTCTGCCATAGACCGATAGGTTGTCCACTTTCCACCTACAGATAAGTTCATAAATAATTCATTAGGTTACTACACCTTACTTTCTTAATAATGAACCACTTATCCATTTATGAATATCAAATCTACCTGTTGTTTATAACAAATATGGCCAAGTAATGTGTTAGACTTTACTCAGAATCAAAAAAAATTAATAATTCCCTGTTGATAAGAATTGAAAGAGATTCCAGAGTGACAACAAAGTCAAGGTCCTACCTAAAGCACACCCAAATAACCAGGTCATACCCTATACCTGCTATAGTGATGAGGCCGCTCTCACTGATATCCACAACATGATTTCGGGAGATGGACTGAGTGTCTGCAGACTTGGGATCTGTCACAAGGGGACGAATACCGCTCCACGCTGCCAGGACATCCCCTCTTCTCACTGGGAAGGATCAATGACAAAGGTTAAGATTACTCAGACATCTCAGTAGAACTATCAAATAGTTAATAAGCAGGAAAAAGTACAGCAAAAGCAACACATGAATATGCACTTTAAAAGGGAAAGAACTTACATATAAGAACTGAGTAGGTAAGTGCAAAAACAAACTCAATTATTTTGTTACAAAGATAATCTCCATTAAAAAAGCAAAAAAATCTACAAATCGCTTTGGGTAGTATTTACACAATGGAATTCTACACAGCAGAGAGAAAGAAGGAGCTCCTACCCTTTGCAACAGCATGGATGGGACTAGAGAGCATTATGCTAAGTGAAATAAGCCAGGTGGTGAGAGAGAAATACCACATGATCTCACCTTTAACTGGAACATAATCAACAAAAGAAAACAGCAAACAAAATACAACCAGAGACATTGAAATTAAGAACAATCTAACAATGGCCAGAGGGGAAGGGGGAAGGAACTGTGCAGGGAAAGGTTTCCAGGAAACACTATAAAGGACACATGGACATAACCAAGGGGGAGGGTGGGAGCGGGGCAGGGGGGTGGGAGAGTGGTGGGGGGAAAACTCAAACTGTAATTGAACAACAATAAAGTAATTAAAAAAAAAAAGCAAAAAAAGTTGAAAACCACTGACACTGGTACCAAAGAGGAAACAAAAGAAACAAGTGCTAGCAATCCTGAGCTGGGACCATTTGAAGCAGTTAACAAGAACAACAACAAACTGGGAGAAAGGAGATAAAAACAAGCCGGCAGACTCGGGACTTACAGTATCTCCTCCTAAAACACTGCTTGCTACCTGCTCTGGGGAAAGCGAAGACCCTCGGCAGAGCGTCCACAGCAGGCCTCACCTTATCAAAGTACTTGGCACACACACTTCATCCCACTGAGCCCCACAAAGCCCCACAGTGCTGGCTGTTACTGTTCTCACTACACAGATGAGAAAAGAGACTGAAAAAGTTTACCCAACTTGCCCAAAGCAAACACCTAAATAACAGAGCAGCACACTCTTACCCACTGAACTGTACTGTTTCTCAACTGTTGACAATTTCCATCCTCTTTGTTTTTCTTTTTTCATTTCATTATCTTTATAACCGCCACAAAAAACAGGTATTCGGTCTCTTCCAAATATAGGCACACAATGCTTGTGTTACAGTATATGGAAAGTCTTTGAAAATTCAAGATATTATAAAATTTTTCTTACTATCCCTACCAAAACAAAATTGCCCCTAAATACCAACAAAATTAGACAGAAGTTACACAGAGCGCTCACTACTGACCAAAAAATGGCCAAGAAGGGTAGCCAAATTGCGGTTCTGGTGCGCCATCAGGGGCAAGGGCAAGACCTAAGGGTAGAGCTTTCAGAGTCATCTTTTCTCTGTCCAGATCAGCCTCAGGGATGGTTTAGCTTTTTCTCTCTCCACTCTCCAAATCAAGGACAGGACCATGTGCACCAACCAGTCCCACAGAGGCCAACTCTAGGGAGATAATTGCTTACTACCTGGTCTTGTTGCACTTAACTCTGATAAACCAGTTCATCCATCCCTGGATAACAGAGAAATGCAATTTTGTTTACACCATGACGTGGGGTCAGTCTCCATCTGACTCCTAGCCATTACCCACAGTGATAAAAATAATGAGAAAATGGAAAAACTGGATATCTACATGCAAAATAAATAAATAAATAAGGTTGGGCTCTTACTTTCCACGTAAAAATTAACTCAAAACAGATCAAAAACCTATACCTAAGAGCTAACAACCATAAAACACTGAGAATAAAATACAGATAGAAAGCTTCATGACAGTGCATTTAGCAATGATTTATTGCCTCTGACACTGCAGGCACGGGCTGCACAAGAAAAAATAGATACAATGGACTTCATCAAATTTTAAAATGTTTGTACATCAAAGGACATTACCAACAGAACGAAAAAGCAAGTCACATAATGGGGGAAAATATCTGCAAATCATGTACCTGAAAGGGGTTAATATCTAGGATATATAAGAACTTCTAAAACTCTAACTAAAAAAACAAACAACTTGATTGAAAAATGGGCAAAGGATTTGAATAAATATTTCTCCAAAGAAGATGTGCAAATGGCCAATTATCACATAAAAATATGCTCAATATACTAATCATTAGGAAAATAGAAATGAAAATCACAATGATATACAACTTCATACCCATCAGGATGACTAGTATAAAAAATTAAGTAACAAAACACTCAGAAAACAACAAATGTTGGTGAGGATGTGGAAAAATTGGGATATCTTTGTGCATTTTTGATGGGAAAGTGAAATGGAGCAGCTACTATGGGTAAACGTATGGCAGTTACTCAAAAAATTAATCATAGAATTACCGGATGATCTAGAAATTACATTTCTGGGTTCAAACCAAAAAGAACAGAAAGCAGAGAAAACTTCAGTTCATAGCAGCACCATTCATAATAGCAAAAATGTGGAAACAACCCAAGTGTCTACCAACAGATAAACAGATAGGCAAAATGTGTTATGTACATACAACAGAATACTATTCAACCTTAAAAAATAAGGAAGTTCTGACACATGCTATAGCATGGATGAGCACTGAAGATATTATGCTAAGTGAAATAAACGAGTCCAAAGGACAAATATTATATGACTCCATTTATGTGAGGTACCCAGAGTAGTTAAATTCATAGAGACGGAAAGTAAAACCGTGGCCGCGAGAGGGAGGTAGGGAAGTACAGAGAGTTAGTGTTTCATGGGTACAGACAGGATACCATAAAAAATTCTGGAAATGGGTGGTGGTGGTGGTGGCACAAAACTGTGAATATATTGTATGTTACAGAATTATACGCTGAAAAATGGTTAAAATAGTAAATTTGACGATATTATACAATTTAATCACAATTATGAAATAATGAGACAAAAGGAAAATTTGACAGAATTCAAGTTTGAGAAGATTATAGAAATATTTACATACAATACAGAATTATCAGTGCCCCTACCAGCCTGTACCACACCCATGCCTTAGTTCAAATTAAACTGTTTCATTCAGGAGGATACAGTTTAGGGGGCAGAGTGCAGTTTGGATTTCAGATCCCAACTACCTGGTGGTCATAGACTTTTGTACAGTGAACCTCCTAGATATTTATAGACAGCAGCCCCTGAAAAGCATTTAGATCTGTAGCTAGCAGACTCTGTGTAAAGGGTCCCAAAAACTCCTTGAAATGATTGTAGTAGTCCATAAAAAAAAAAAAAAAAAAAAAAAAAAAAAAGAGAGAAGCACTTAACCAAATACAGAAAAAAGGCCCTAAAAACGAGTTACATTGGAATTAAGGTAAATCTGGCATATTTTAATACAGCCTGTTAAGGGCTATCCTCTCAACATGACTGTATTCTGAAAGAAGTAGTACCCACATGCTTCTTCCCACAAGGGTGTCTAACCAAGCTCATACCCAAACACTGTATCTGAAACAAAGGAGGAAGAAACATGACCTGGTGAGGCAAGCCTCAGGCTTCCCAGTTTCTTAACAGGAGACCACAAGGGAGTCTCGATGCTGGGATTCCAGTTAGACCTGCCCCTCTGATGTGTACATTCTCTTAAATAGGTTTAAACCTAATGGCTCACATGGAATAGGGCTTAATTCTTGCTTCAAAGGATTCCACAAAAATCTTGTAAAATCTCAACACAAATCATGCAATGTTTTAGTCTTTACAAAAAACCTAACTAGGAAATTACCACTATTTTCCATTAGAGCTTAAATCACCCTCTGAGTCAAAAATAAAACTTAGCCAACTACTTAGAACGTCACTGTGGTCAGCACAAAGTCTGAGAGCGTGTCTGTGAAATTCCTTAGGAAGCCTCGCTGGCCAGGAATTTGGTTTCAACTCTTCAAGTCCTCTGACTGATTTTAAAATTATTTGAGGGAAAATCAGACTTTCTAGAGTAAATCTGAAGCATATGCAAATAATCTTTGTGGCAAATGCTTTACCTTTTCTGGTATAAAGGAAGAAAAATACATGTATAAAATTGTGTTTTCTGGAAG
>VMDR010029880.1:0-12573 GCA_007922815.1 Macrotus californicus
TTAGAATGGTGGAGAGAAGCCAAGTTTGTTTGAACAGATGAACTCTCATTTACTTCATTTTTCTTGCTCCAGAGAATATTCATAAATCCAGATATAATGAAGTATGTAATCAGAACAAATGCTTGCCCTTAAAGCAAGCAATCAAAATGGAAAATGAATTAAGGCACACTGCTCTGACCCAATCAGCAGTGATAACGCTACACAAAGGAGAAAAGTGAAACAAGCAGAATAAAAAGTAGGTTAAAATGTTATAATCTAAAGAAAGCTGTCAGGGTAGGAATAAGGGAAAAATAGGGAAAGCATAAAATTAGGGCCATATTTCAATGCTACAGAAAAATATGAGGCAGAAAGTGAAGATTTTGAGGACCTCAGATGGTGCTGGTTACTGGAGAAAACAATTAGTTGTCTTCATTGGGTCTCCGAAGGCATAAAATTTCCCAAAGCTAACTGTTACTAAAATGTAAGAACCCATTACAGGTAATTATTTTATAAAAGCAAATATAGGGATGGGGAAGAGAGATCTATACTCCACAAAATTCTCAAGAATAACACAATTATAGTAACATAGGGCTAAAGTCCTATGTTGCATTGATATATAATAATATATAATGATATAAAGACAAAGGTTGGAGACATGAAAGCTAGGACATGAGCTTGAACATTTTAATATATATATATTTCAAGTATATATATTGAAATAATGTACATTATTTCAACAAATGGCTCCCAAATATTCCTGGTTCCCTATGCTCTCCCAGGAATTTGCCACTTCCTTATCAAGAAATGGCATCTATTTCTCCTTGTCTTTAACATGGGCAGGTCTTGTGACTGCTTTTTAACAAATAGAATGTAGCAGAAGTTACACTTAATGCCTTCTGATATTAGGTTTTAGAAATCAATGTGGTTTTCATTTGGATCTGGAGAGACCCAAATGGAAACACCACATAATGAAAGAAGTGCTCAAGCAATCCCACGTATTCTGGTCCTTAACTGTCTTTCATTTCCTAGTTCTGCTGTGTAATTGGGAGAGATTTCAGAACTTTCCAGCCCCAGCCACTATCTGACTGCAGCTTCCTGAAAGAATCAAAGTTAAGAACCACCTAGCTAACCAAGCCAATCCTTACATCATGTGACAATGAAATATGTCGTTTTTTATTTACTAAGGTTGGTACTGATATCCTACACAACCATAATTACTGGAAGATATTTTGGTACCTGACAGAGGAGAAATGCTAAAACATATAGAAGTGGCTTTTGGGCCAGAGAACATGAAAAAGATTAAAATGGACTTAAAAAACTTAGCAAAATCCTGATGACCTTTGAGGAGAGACTCAGTAAGAGCTTAAAATGAGAATAGACATATTAGGAGCTGTAGGACCTTGGCCTGCAGTGACAAAGGTCAGCAACATTGTTATATGCAGTGACATGGGAAATATAAAAAGTACCTGTTAACTGAAATGGTCTAGCTAAGATTTCCAGGCAGACTGTTGAAGGTGCTTAATGTCTTCTGATTGTCTGATAAAACAGATGAGAAGAAAGATAAGCTAATGAGATAATGGTAAATACAAAGGCACCAGGATCTCCATGGATGTAAAATAAAACTGATTTATATTCTGATTATCTTAGTTTCAATCTTAAGATTGAGCGACGGCTTCTGGGCAGAAATGAAATCCAGGATGCCGTCAAGGAAGATGGTTTAAATATGGTGAGTGACAAGGATGTGACTATAACTAAGACACATCAGTAAGATTTAAGAAGGATGTAGAAGGAACTCTGTTTAAGGATCTTAGCATGTCTTACAAATATTTTCTGTTAAAAAGATTCTGTAAACATATGGTATAACAATTGGTCTCTTGCTGAAAGTTTTCTTTTAATTTGGTTAATTTCAGAAGTTGAAATTTCAAAAAGTTGAAATTCTAAAGCTGTCAAAAACTTACTGATATCGTGGCTAAGCTGATTCAATAAATTTTTGTACTTATGATTTTGAATACTTTTAGTTCTCAGATACATTCTCTACATAGTAATTGACTAATATAGTCATGTGATTCTAAATTATAGTGTTTAGAGCCTTAAAATATCATTTTCTAGATATGTTATAAAGGTTAATGATTTGATTTGCTTGGTTTTGTTTTTCTAGCTTTGATAAAAATACATCTTATTTTGACACTTTGGACTCACTTTAAAAGTTAGAGTGTCTTTAAATCAATGACAGTTCATGGACAAGAGTAGATCATGCATGAGAGAGTGGCTTAAAATCTGAACGCTAAGTACTGGATATCTATTTTATTTTTCTGTGTCCATTGAAATTATGAGGTTTCTATCCTTTATTCTATTGATATTTTTATTACACAAATTGATGTCAAATGTACCTGTATTCCTGGGATGAATCTCACTTGGTCATGATCAGAGAGATGCAATATTGCTGGCTTTGAAATGAATGAGGAAGTCACTAATCTAGAACTGTGGGTCTCCTGAAGAATATGGAAAAGGAAAGTAAATGGATTCATTCATTGAGCATACTAAAAAAGAACTCAGCCTTGTTGGCATCTTGAATTTTATCCAATACTGAGTCAGACTTCTGACCCAAAGAACTTAAGAAAACAAATTTTTGTTCTTTTAGGCCACTATGTTTGCAGTGATTTGTTACAGCAGCAATAGAAAACTAAGACAGTACTACTAACTGAAATATATCTTAGGCAATGGCAATTACATAATGCAGGTTTTTATATGTCATTTCAGGCAAGTTCTCACAGGCAAATTAATTACAGTCTTTAAGTACATGATCACCTTGAAAAGTATGACAGTGAACACAATGCTGTATATATCTTTCTAATTCCATTGTGTATTCACTCGGCATTAAGCTTTGCATTCTCAGTCTAGGTAAGAATCAGATTTAAGGGTGTTCCTTACAGGGTACTACAAAACAGGCATTTTAAACATGATTTAGTAGGATATTACTTAACCATTTCACTTGCTTTGTTTTAGTCTGGTACAAGAAATAAAATCATTATTAAAGATGATTAGAAAAGCTGAGTGCCAAACTCAAAAGATATATATTGCAGTATACATTTCCAGCAAATGTTTCATTAACAAGATGAATTTTAGGGGATAGACAGTAAATCAAAATAGTATGCTCATCTTTTAAAATGTTACTGAGCTTAGTATTTGCTAGACCTTGAGAGTGCAAAGATGAGTAAGATAATGTCTTAGCCATTAGAAGGAATAAATCAGTCTACTCTAGCTGATGAAATATAGAAATACAATGCATATGACATTGTGTAAACCACATATACAGAACGAAGAATGTAGGCAAGATGAAAAATGATGTAAACTAAAGTAGGTAATCAACTTGAGACAAGGTTATGAATGGCCTCACAAACTGTGCCACTAGGCTTGGACTTAATCCTGAAAGGCCTGTTTCCCAAATGTTAGTATGTGTACTAAATTTTTGTAAGCGTATCATTTCTACCCATCAACTAAGCAGAACACCTTATTTCATAATTTCTCCATAGAATATACATAAAAAATCTATGAGCTTGTCACACACATGCAGATTCATGTTGAGGGCAATTTTTACATGCTCTTATGTATGTAAATAGACATTACCTTGTTTCTCTGTTGCCATTTGCCCGTATGTTTGAATATTTGTCTCTCTGTATGTAGCCTGAGCAGGTGAGAGCCAAGTGTTAATGTAATTTAATCTTGACCACGCACTGGAGATTAAGAGGGGAGCATTTCCGTCACCCACATACTCCTTACTTCCCCAAAGACTAGCTATTCCCTGGGTCCTACTCTATTTTACACAGCATTTGGTTCCTGTTCATGACTTCTGAGCATTTATTTTGAGCAAAATATCCCTTGGAGAAAATAAAATTTAGAGGAATAAAATAAAAATGTAAGTCAATTTTATTGCCTGGTAGGTTTGAGTTGGCTTTGTTTGTGTATTTTTTATATCCTGAGGTCTGTAGTAAGAGGAAATTGTAGTGTCCTTGGTTCTGAAGAGAATTATATGAGACCATTTTTAATAGACATCGTTTTGCAGAATTCTCAGTGTAATGGGTTTCAGGTTGATAGAATCCAGATAACACAAAGAAAAGAACTATAATGAGCTTACAAAAAGGATTTAATTCTTTAAAGTTTTTTTTATTGAAAAATACATAATTAGACAATTGCACTTGAACAATTAAAAGAAAAAATTTCAAGGTTGAAAAAAAATATACATATAATCACACAACGAAAACTATGTGAACAGGCATAAATGTTAAGAGAACAGAAATGGACATTATCTTGTGTAAGTGAGTTTGCTACATTTGGCACCCTCATATCTACAACCTCTAAATGGTTTGTTCACATACAAAATATATTTGGGTGGCTATATTTTAGTCACGCACCATGGGAAGAACAAAAAAAAACCTTCTCTACATGGGGACTTTATAACCAAGAGTGTGAGCTTTAAATAGCCACACTTAAACTGTAAAATTAGAACTGTGACAATTTCAAAAGGTAAGATTCACCATTGTTACAACCATGTGTTCACACTATTCACACTGTCCTATAAGCCAGCCTTCAGTCCCTGCTTGGGTATCTGATCTGGACCTTAAGAACTGAAAGCACTGAGCTGCCTGTATGACTGCCAGTCCTATAGGTGACACTGGCACCAAGAAACAGGAAGCCAACATAGGTGACTATGCTATTCACTTAGATTTTATTAATGCAGGTTCACTCAGCTTTTGTTGATGCAGATTTAGTCCGTATCTATACTAACCTAATAACAACACTCAGAAATAATCAGTAGTAACATCATGAGAATTGGGAGATAATGTAGACAAGCCCCACAGTCTCAGTCTGCGGTTTTGGGAGACAGCACAGTGATCAAGGGAGCTGTCAGTACCTTGCAAGGGAAGAAATCTCAGGAGCCAAGTGGGCAATGAGGCAAACAAAATCCCCAGTCCAGCAGGGCAAAGCCTTTGGCAGCTGATGCCAAGGAAGATGAGCGTGGCATGGAGCAGCACTCCTGGTCTGGAGCCTACCTGTTACACCTTGAAAAGGTGGGTACTCCACCCTTCTGTGTCTCATCTTGGCACCTCTGTGGACAAGTGGGGACTTTCCCCAAGAGCCTATCTATGGGGGTCCCACTCTACAGACACAGCTGTTCTAATCACATGTGCAGATATCCTACATACCCTGCCAGGTGTGTCTAGCAAGACTTTAGTTTCCTTCTTGAACCAAAATATCATGGCTGACTGGAAGCCATCTTGGTTAACATGAGTGACTCCTGTTTAAACTTTATGCTCTCTCGACTGGACAAATGTCATTTTACTGGTCCTGCTCTCCACAATAGTGCTCTAGGTTATAATAAGCAATTTGATTTCTTCATGGAGATAAACTGTAATGAAAGTGATGTGGTTTTTGGGCTGAAATATAAGTACATTTATTACTAATAGTTGAAAAGAAGAAAAAACAGTTTTGTCTGCCTGGCACAGTAGCTAAGTGTAAAACCCCCTACAGTTATACTGGGCAAAGCACCTGTGAATACAGTAAGAGCAAAAAGACTAGAGCAGGTCAATTGAGACACTGTTTCTAGAATCATTCTTCAGCCACTAATTGAGACTTAGGCAATGAGTGTTGTAAAGAAGCTATTGTAGAGAATATCAATTTAGACTTTGAGCTTCCTGGACACATTTTTGTGACACCTTGACAGCTTTACTAATTTTATTGTCAACTGTTATTACTTCACTCAAAAGTTGGATTTATGTCACAAACAGAAAAATAACTTAAGGAAAATTTAAGTACATGGGAATCTCCATGTACAAACTTTGTAAGAACCATATAAACAAAGAATGAGGCCATTTTTATTCCCATCAGAGTAACTAGTAGCTTTCCTCCTCAGTTCTGTAAACTTGCAAGCAATAAGAGAAAGACAACAGTCCAGTACAGGTACAGAGTAGCCTAACTAGATTCCATAATCACCACTTCCATGGTAATGTGGGAAGATTCCAGTGGCGGTTATTCTCAGTGTCATCAAATGTGTTGCCTTGTTTAACATCTGATATTAAAGCCCATGATGTCACCAGGCCAAGCTTCACTCAGAGCTGCTTATTTCTCCAGACTTAACTTCAGTCTGAACATTGGTGGGGGCAAAAGTGACTTGAAGTTTAGCCCTCTATCTAGATGGAGGGGTCTATTTCAGTCACTAGGGCATCCTTAGCCCCTAAGACAAGGCTTGCACATGCTGGTACTTGAATAGGTGTTTATGAAAACAATGACTGAACTCTTATGAGACCTTCACTATGTAAATGACATGGAAATCTGACAAATGGGAAAAATGAGGTCCTTAGTGTTAATGTCCTTTTAAGTATTTTAAAAATAAAAATGAGTATAAAGAGATGACATAATATCATGACCCTATGCTCACTTCAGAGGTATCTAAGTTCAGTCTAATAGGGAGACTAGCTGAGGACTCTCTCCCTGATCTACATACAAGTTTTCCTTAGTATTCCGGTTTTAACAGACTTTTTTCCTTTGTAGTTGAGGTTAGATAGGATTATCTTTCCACAAATTTCCATTAGTACTTTAGAGTTTAGTTGGTTGATTACCATATCATAATACCCCAAAATGCACACAAACCACATTAACTAAAGGGACCTTTTCTTATACGAATGTCCCATGTCCTTTTCCCCCCCTTCTATTGACCCTTGACTCTTCCTAACATTAAATGTTCTTGGGATTTTTTCCCTTAAAGGTCAATAACTGATAGTTTTGTGTGCATGTAAGCAGATTTCAAGCCTTTAGTTTAAAGTAGGGGTGTTCAATCTTTTGGTGCCTCTGGGCCACAACTGGAATAAGAAGAGTTGTCTTGGGCCACACATTAAACACACAAACACTAATGAAAACTGATGAACAAAAAAAAAGCCTGTGAATGTTATTCGTGGTATCTGTCAGCACAGATAAGCAGAAAAGTCCTCACATAGTAATCCCAAGTATGCAGCAGCCCTTTTGGTAATTTCCTAAAACCATCAAACAGGTCCCTAGTTTGTAATCACTAATACAGAAAATGTATGTATCTAAGTAATAAATGTCGATTGTTTTTTTATTACAAGAGGGCAACATAAAACTAGTGGGATGTTTGACATTGTATTTGAGAAACTAGTGCATCAATATCTGGTTTGATAGAAGTAGTTGCTATTTTTAGGGAGTTCTCAAGGTGCTTATCAGGTATTTTGGTTCTAATTTTATTTTTAATGTGTTTCATTCTTGAAAATAGTTGCTTGCAAATGTAGGTGCTACCAAATAGTGATGACATAAATAAGGCATGATTGTGAAGCAAGGGATATTTGTCTCTGGGAAGATAGGACCTATAAAAGTCCAGTAAAGAGACACGATCAAATTTTTCTTTAAGTTGAATGTCAGATTGCAGCTCTACACATTCCATTTGAAAATTGGCAGGTAACATATTTATGTCAACTGAAAATGGAGTCGCAAATATAGCAAAATACTGATTATTTTCATGGAAATCTTGAAATCTGTTTTCAAATTCTTGTATCAGATCAAAAATCAAGGCTGCATATTTTTCACTGTTCACAGGACTGTGTTTAGCCAACGTTTCGAAATGCATAAAATTGTTTGCCTTAATTTGAGCTTGCCATAATTTCAGTTTCATTTGGAATGCTATTATGGTTTGAAACATTGTATTGATAAGTTGGTTTTCACCTTGAAGACGCATATTTAACTCATTTAAATGAGTGGTTATATCCACTAAAAATGCTAAATCTGTTAGCCAGTTTTCATCATCAAGTTCAGGTACAAACTTGTTTTTTGATACCATAAACGACTTGATAACATGTCGCAAATCATAAAATCTTTTCAACATTTGGCTTCGACTTAGCCATCTTACTCCTGAGAAATAAATCATGTCACCATAGTCAGCATCAATATTTTTAAGGAATTCCTGGAATTGGTGATGATTCAATCCCTTAGCTCTTATGAAATTCACAGTCTTGATGATGATTTGCATGATGTTATCCATTTTTAAAGCTTTTGTGCATAAATTTTCTTGATGTACTATGCAATGATACTTCATCAAACATGAATTTTGGGCTGCAATTGCATCATCTTCTATTAATTTTACAAGTCCCTCTCTTTTACCTACCATCACTGGGACACCATCAGTAACTATGCCAGATAAGTTGACAATGGACAAAGAAAACTGCTTTAACATATTTTTTACTGCTTCATATAAATCTCTTGGTTTAGTTGTGTCTTTTAATGGCACTAAAGAAACCACTTCTTCAGTGACATTATATTCATCATCAATGCCTCTAATAAAAATGGCAAGATGAGCTGTATCTGTAGCATCAGTGCTATCAACCATTGCCAAAGCATAAAATTTAAAATGAGAAGCTTTATTCTCCAGACTTCTTTCAATAGATTTTCCAATTTCTTCAATATGCCTGGCTATGGTCTGGTAAGACAAACTAATTTTAGAAATATCCCTCTTTTTTTCAGGGCAAATTATACCTGCCACACTTTCTATACATTGCTTAATAAACTCTCCATCAGTAAATGGTTTTGATTTTTTTGCTATTAAATATGCTATCATAAGACTAGCTTTTACAATGGAATCTGTCCGAGTGGTAACTTTTTGAAAAAATGTCTGTTGAGAAAACAGACATTTTTTCAGCTCTGCTATTTTGTCCTTACGACACAATCCTTCATACGCATTGAATTTGGCAGCATGTTTTTGCATATAATGCTTTTTCAAATTATAGTCTTCGAGAACTTGCACAAATTCCCCGCAAATTAAACATAGTGCCTTACTATTTGCCTCGACAAAAAAGTAGTCATCTGTCCACTTTTCATTGAACAATCTTCCTTCATCTGTAATTTTTCTTTTGGGGGGTTCTTTTTTCTTTTGAGACATTGTAGAAGCCTTGCTGGAATTAAAAACAAATAGATAAGGGACTTTATTTACTCTTATGGAAGTTGACAGGAAAATAAAAAACAAGGTTTGAGCCCCTCCACCACAACCCTCTTAGCTACTGATGCAGGGTGAGGCAGAGGGATGACTGTAAAGCATGGTGGGCAATCTGTGATGCACTACCAAGTTGTGGAAGTACCTTTAATATAATCAAATGAGAATGCTTACCTGACTTCTAAGTAACATTAAATGCCTAATTCTGCCCTCACAAGCACATGTAACATCTGATAGTGTCAATTCTACTGCCTGCACTTGGAAGGTAACACGCTGGAAGCTGCACACTGCTGTAACACTGAAGCTGTGCGTATGTACAGATAAGAGTGTATGTACACTTATTTCACGTAAAAAAAATCTAGTAATGTTTTAAGCCAATTTACAGTTTTGTGATGGGCTGCATGCAGCCTAGGGGTTGCACACCCCTGACTAAATGGTCTTCAGCTTTTCTTGCTAGCAATCAACTAACTCCACAATGTACCTACCCATCCCCAAAACAGAACCCACTAGCTTCTCTTTTATCTTGTGTGTTCCAAGTCCTCTAGGACTATGGCTTACCATTTCCACATAAGTATTTCAAGTAACAAACCTTGAGATATCTCTTTATATTTTCATTGCTACCTGATCAGTGGAATTTTCTCTTTTCCCCCCTAAGACTTGTTTTCCTCAAGGCATCCATTAACTTTCCCTCCCTATGTATGTATCTGCCTATCCTTTCTCTCCTTACATGAAAACTGAGTTGAACATTAACAATATCTATACTTTTCATTCTCCCTAACTTAAAGATACTTAGAGAAGACGTTACTATTTTGTTCTCCCCTTATAATTATCTTACATTATGACTATATCAAAACTCACCCCCATTTTTAAAGACAGGAAATTTTCCAAAGTCCAAGCAGAATCAAGATACCAGCCAAGTCTTACTTTCTAAAGCTTTCCTGGAAAGGACTGTCGCCAAAATCTCAAATGACTTTTGGTGCTATTGGACATTCCCTTTTAAATGTATATACAAAAAGCTAACTTGAAATCACCAAAAACTAAATAAACTCAAGCCAAATTAAACACCACGTATCATCCAGACTTCTCACTTCTGCCCTACACCCATTTTATGTTCCCCTCTTGGTGTATTTTAATTCTTACTAATGGCAAATATTCTAAAAGTAGTAACAATCAAATACCCATTATATTGGGTTTGTAAGTATGACATGAAATTTTTTAAGGATTAAACTCTTTCATCCTTTTCCTATTTTCTGCATGTATTGTCATGATCAAAGGGCTTTTAAAAACAAGTACCTGCTTGCTCTATTGAGTTAACTAAAAACCTAACATCCACAGGTGAGCATTAATTAAAATGTTCTCTCCGAGCCATTCTTAGATTCTATTTAAATGTTTTCAATAAATATATATGGATCAATTTGGGAACTCAGCAACAAAGGAATGGTCAGTTAAAAATTCAACATATTAAAAGTTACTGAAACAGATGCACACAGGGAAGACTGGTTATGAGTAGCATTTTATTCCATAGTGTGCACATAGCTACTACAGCCTGACTTAGGTTAAACACACCAAATCTTGTTTCCAATCAAATTTTAAATTCTCCATGAAAATCCTAGTCTTCTTTAAAATTTTCTTAGTAAGGACCAGAGACCCATGGGCTAATAAAATCTTTTGGGGGGAGGGGGCAGATCCGTAAGTAACTTACAAAATGCATGTAGCTAGAGCTACTCAAATTCTCTTTCCACCCAATACATTTATTGTAAACTGTTTAGCATAAAATACACCAAACTTATTAGTGTACAGTAACGTGTCCATTACATTCTTCCTCAGGAAAAAAAGTACCTAATCAAACACATTTGGGAAATCCTTCTGAATATCTTCAATGCACTGCAGTACTGTAATGGCTGTTAGTTCCAGTAATATCCTTTTTTAACTCAGCTCATTTAACCCAAACTGACAACCACTAACAATTATCCTTTATTGCTCAATTCCACAGGAATATTTTGGTAAATAATTTTCTTAAAAGTTATCCTTACAACCACGTCAACTTTCTAAGTGCATACTTACACTTCATCATCATCATTGTCTTTGTCATCTTCATCATCTTCATTAGCAGCAAGTTTTACTTTTTTCTTTAGAAAGAAAACCAAAACAACAACAAAAAAAAATCGTGAGCAAGTGCTGATCCTAATCACCAAACTATAGGCCAGAATAAACAGAACAAAGTATCTGTAACCGATGACATCTATACCTGTGGAACCTTGCTACCACTTCCAGGAGCAGCACGCTTCTCAGACACACTTAGGAGTTTCACATCCTCCTCCTCTTCCTCTTCCGACTCTGCATCTTCCTCCATAGCTAAAATTAAATTCTGTTATTAGCCACCACTAAAATTCTATCAATAAGTAAGTACACAGAAGAAAGGGAACTAATATACAATAGTAAGTATTTAAAAACATATTCTATTAAAAAAAAGAAAAAAATACAGCAAACAACAGAAACTTTTTAAAAAGGAATTTAGGGGTCTAATACTCATTACTAGGTTTTAAATGCAAAGTATCAGGCTTTTCTAGTTATAAATTACTAGATCCCCATTTAAATGTACTATAAAGACAGTAGTCCAGTCGAGACAAAATAACTCTATAAAAGTTAATAAACAGTGTAACAAATAAAAATAACATACCTACTAAGTGCTGTCCACTAATATGCACAGGCCCTGAACCACACTTCAAACGTAAGACCACAGGTGGTGTTACTTCAAAGCCCCCAAGGGAAACCTAAAAAGGTTAAGTTAAATGTTTGGTATAAAACCTGCTCACAAATGTTTGTGTTAACACAATGATAGGCAAATCCATAAACCAAATAAACCAATGAACCCAGTTTTCCACCCTACACACAAGCAACCGCTGTGTTTATGTGTTCATCATTCAACCCCACAGGAACAGATAATGTAGCTGTGACTACAAGCACAGAACCAAATTCCCCTATCTCCCTGATGTGACCCAAATGATACCTACCATAATGCAACAGAATTAGACCTTGACGTACAATCCAAGGTATAAGTGCCCTTACCGTTGGCTGTACAGACATTTTCAAAGTTGCCAGTATTATTTTAATGGAATTGCCTTCATAATTCATTGCCTCTGCTTCAACAATGTGCAATTCATCCTTTGCATCAGCTCCTAAAGTGACCTGTGAACAGAAAAACAGTACCTCAATTTCTATTTTACAATTCTCTAAAAGTTCTTATGTTAAAAAAAATTACAAATTTCTCACTATTACCACTGGTAGAAAACACTAATTTGTGCACAATATTGTCTTCAAGTTTTATGGGACCTTAATTACTCACATTCAGTAAATTTTAACAAATGCATAAAAATGCAATTGATGACATAGTTGTACATGCCACCACCTATAATCCACAGTATGAATCACCTAGTATTTATTGACCACCTACAAGTCGAGCAGTAGGCTATACATTAGTCTCTGTAGGGAACTGAAAAGATTTATCACTTCCCTAAAGGACTTAAGGAAACTGAAATATGTAAATATGAGAAGTTGAACAGCAGTATCACCTGACTTTTACATGATTACCAAAGGAGTGG
>VMDR010029881.1:0-12574 GCA_007922815.1 Macrotus californicus
TCCAATAGCTGTCAGTCTGTTCCATGTATCCACACTTCTGTTTCTATTTCATTTATTACTTTATTTTGTTCATTAGATTCCAGATATAAGTGAGATCATAGGTATTTGTCTTTCACTAACTGGTTTATTAAATAAACAAACTCATTTCCTTTCCAATACCTAGGTTGTTTTTGATCAGTCTTTCTCAACATATTTCTCTAAGTTCTAACAATGTTTTATTTGTTTGTGGCTTACCACATTCTTTCTCCGGAATGCACTGAGTTGAATATGGCCTGTGAAGAATGGTTCCATTTTTGCACACACAGTCTTCTCTTAAATTCAGACATGAAGAGTGTCCATAGAACCATCTGTTCAGACATGTTCTTGCTTCACAGGGTCGCACGCAGGGTTGATATTCCTTACCCTCTGGGCAACTCAACTCTATGAGTAATAGAGGACAGAATTTGTCCATGATAAAAGGAACTGATTTGAATTCTAATAAGAGGAGGAAATGTCAGATTTCTTTCTGAAAATGATTCTTCGTATTTCAGTCTCTTCAATGTCTATTTTTTTCATTTATTATGTAATCCGAATTTTTTTTAAAAATCAGTGGTTATTTTTTAGTATCTTCCAGTTGTCCAGGTAGTATTATGTTAGGATAGGAAAAGTTCATCTAATTTCTATCAACAGGTAGTCCAAATCTGGTTGGCATAAGTATAGAGTCAACTATTAGGAAGTTTCTGCTCTGGGCAGCCAGAGGGTGCACAATAGTCTACTCAGAATAAGCAAAGAAATACACTTCAAATATGTAGCTCAACCAAGTCATAAAAACAGAAAATGCTGCATGTTTATTTAGGTTGAATCCTTCACTGTCAAAAGAAACTATTATCGTTGAGCAGTTTCTGACTGATGTTTTAGAAAATTCTTGTTTATTTTCAGTGATCTTAAAAAGCCATACTGTTAAAAAATGAACATGGAGCTGGTGGGGGTGCAAACTGGTAAAATCTCAGTGGAGAACAGTTTGACAGTATCTTGTAAAACTGGTGAGGTCATACATTCCCTGTGAATCAAGCAATCCCCGTCTTGAATAGTGATGACATCTGGGAGGGCAGGGAGACGAAAGGAGCAGAAGGGCATACCAGGAGCTCCTTCATTTCTGAAGTAGAGTCATGGAACTGGTATTTGTGATTTATTAACCTTTCTTGGCATTTTAATCTTTTTTTCTGGGGAAAATTAATACTTTTATGTTGGAGCATTTCAGTGACATTCATTTTGACAGTCTTTTACCCTTTAACCCACCTAATCACTATTTCCTAAATTAAATTAACAATATTTTCTGTGAAATGTGTCCAGGATTGGTGAAATGTTTAACAAATTTTTTTATGAAAAGCATTACAACTTGATGAGACAGCATGAGCCCCACAGATAAAAATGAGCAAAGAATGCATACAAAGGAAAAAGGAAACACAAACGTGTAATTGGGGAAATATTGAATCTAGGTATCAAAGAAAGCCAGAAAGATTGATTTCTCAGAAATGGTATTATGTCAGGAAAGAAGGAAAAGGGGGCAAAAAATCTCCATCCTCTCCACAGAATAAATGAATAAAAACAAGCAGGGGAAAATGAGGTGGGTTTAAATGGGCATCAACAAAATGTGCTATAGGATACAGAATCAAAATCCCTTCTCAATCCTCTGTGATTTCTTTAACTTTTCAATCTACTTTTTTTTACCAATATTATGTGAACTGGGTTTTCTTTTGTAAGAATTGAGGACTACTTTAAATTTAGATTAGGATAAAAACAGAAGCTGCCTATGTGGGAAAGCTTATCTCTAACTTCTAGGTTAGATTTATGTGCATTTATTCCTACAAAATTATTTTGTGATGAAAAATGAAAAGGAAAAAGAAAGAAGTGACTGCAAAAGAAAAGGACTGTTATTTGGCTGTTGGAAAATATTATTTGACGTCCACTACTCACCGCAGTAATCAGGTGTTCTCCACTGAATACAGATATCAAAATTGTTGCACAGAGCCACATATGCAGAAGGTGCGTCACATTCATGGTTCCAAGAATTGGTATAATTGATCCACATCTTTTCACAAAAGCTCTGTGGTGAAACCTAGAAATATGTTGTGCCTTGGGATAAACTGTATTGTTTTATTTCCCTAAAGGCCCTAAGTTAGCCTAAAACTATTCGGAGAATCAAAGGGTAGCAAGTTAATATTCATTATGGTTCCTTTTGACCTTAAATTTTCAAAACTTCATTGTATTAGATGTCACCTCTGAATTTACAATATTGTAAAACACATTTTACACAAAATAAATATTGTCTGCACTGATATAAAAAAAATTTATCTTATAAAGATGGAAAAGAATCCCACTTCTGGATATTTATGCAAACCAATTCAAAACACTAATTCAAAAATATGTATGAACCCTGACGTTCAGGGCAGCATTATTTACAATAGCCAGGATATGGGGAGCAGCCTAAGTGTCCATCGATAGACCACGAATAAAGAGGAGTGGTACATATAGACAATGGAATATTACTCAGATGTGAAAAAGAACGGAATTTTATCATTTGCAAAAACATGGATGGACCTAGAGGGTATTATGCTAAGTGAAGTAAGTCAGACAAAGAAAAACAAATATTGTATGCTTTTTCTTCTGTGTGGTATCTACAAAGCAAAATAAACAAACAGAAAAATCCTATAGATAAAAAGAACCAATTGATGGTTGCCAAATGAGAGGATTTTAGGAAGAGGGATGAAAAAGGGATTAAGAAGTACAAATTGGCAGTTGGAAAATAATCATGGGAATGTAAAGTATAGCATAAGGAATATAGTCTATAATATTGCAATAACTATCTATGGTGTCAGAATTATTGGGGTGAACACTTTGTAAGGTATATAAATGTCTAATCACTATGCCATACACCTGAAACTAGTATAATATTACAAGTCAACTATCATTGTAAAGGACTCATGGACATGGACATCAGTGTGGTGATTGATGGAGGGAGGAAGAGAGGTATAAGGGGACTAAATGATAATGGAAAAAATATAATAAAGATTAAATCAAAAAAGATAGAGAAGAAACAGTATGTGGATATAGCAAAGGTCCGTTTCTGATATTACAGTTTGGGTTACAATTGTCTTTTCTATATAATGAATAAGACTTTGATCTATTATAGATGAAATTGGAAGTTTCTGAAGCTTTCTGTAATGATACATGGCATTTCTTATTATATGAGGTTATAAGTACATCTCAAAAATATATATTAATATTACACATTGCTCAAATAATTTATTTTATTTGACATATCTCAGTTTAATTAGGGACTCATTTTTTTTCCTACAAATTGTCTCATTTAGATCTGGAGGTGCCTGAAATCTAAATATAATTTAACTTGAAACAACCTTTATTCCAATTTTTCTCTGAACTCATTCATTCAGCAAATATACTAAGCATCTACATTCAGGCTGACTGTTCTGTAATGTAGTTGTAATTCCAGTTTGGACCTGGAAGGAGGTGAGTGTGACTTTCACCTATTCTGCCGCCATCTTCTCCTCACCCCCCATCCCAAGCACACAGATTCAGATGCTAAGTTCTGATACAGGTCAAAGTGCAAGATAAAATACTTAAAATTTTTCATATTCCATCATTTCTTCCTCAAGGTCCATATCTGTAAAAATCAAGATTCAACTTCCTTTTTAATCTCCTTTTTTGACTGTCCTCAGTTTCCAGCCCCTTTGCACAGAATACATGCTGTGGTCACTGAGGTCCTCCTAACCGTCAAACCCCAGGAACACTGGTATTTTAAACCTTGCCCAAGCTCTCAGAGGCTCATGAAGCGATGAACACTTCCTGTTCCTTAGACCCTCTATTTCGCCTTTGAGGGCACGGTACTCTATTGCTTGTACATCTGGTCATCATCTTCTCTTCTGCCTCCCATTCTGAGTATTTCTCCAGACCCTAGCTTCACTACAAATGTTCTTCCCGGTCTCATCTATTTTCAGTTTCTAACATCATCGTGGGCATTAAAATCTTTGCATTGGTTTCTTCATATATTAAATCAATTTAATAATAAGCCTACTACTGCTTGAGATCACAGTGAGTTAATATATGGAAACTGCATAGAACAGACTCAGGCACATCCTACGTTAATTATTATTTTAAAGAATTTACTGATTATTATTTTAAGAATGTACTGATAACTCCCCCAAACCTGATCTCTGGCCTCAACTTATCTCCTCTGAGCTCCAGAATTATGTTTCTAAGTTTTTTCTGGACTTAACCGACTCAAAATAAAAATGTATATCCTTTCTCCACTTTACACACAAGAAGTAGATTCTCCTGTATTCTCCCTTTATCCATTCATTTATGCACACTTCCATAAATTATTGAGCACCCAACTTCATATCAGGCACTATGCTATGCATGAGGAATACAAAAGTGAATAAAACAGATCTCTTCTCTTCCTTGTGAATCTCGATTTTAGAAAATCTTTTAGTGAGTCAAGAGGAGTCGCAATGCTAAAATAGATCAAAGGAGGGAAGCATTCCAGCTGGGGGCACAGTAAGCATAAAAGCCTATTGTCAGGAAAAAACCTTGGAATAGTCCTGGAGTTGAAAGGAGAAAGATGTTTAATAGACAAGAACAGTGTAACACACGAGGAAGCTGGAGGTGGGTAGGCCAGAGCATAGAGGATCTGGTAAGTATTGATAAATGTTTGGAAAATACTCTAAGTAACTGAAAGACATTGATGGGATTTAGGTAGAGAAATGATACAATTCTGTTTCCAGTTTTCAAAGTTCATCTGCCTGCCATATGGTGATTTGTAAAAAGGGATGAAGATTAGAAGTAGGGAAACCAAATTATGAGCATTCTTTTCTTTTGCCATCAGATTCCCTGCGAGGACCCTAAGGGAAAAGCTGAGGCTATCACAGACTAAATGGTATTCTGTGTTGCCTCACTGCAGTCTGAATGGTCAGCAGAAGTTGCCAGATTTAATCAACCTTGTACAGTTCCAGTTAAAAATGCAATTTTCAAAAATCGTTCTGCTTTTAAAAGACATTAAAATGACACTGAAATGAGTTTTAAGGTATTTATTTTTCTTATTTTTGAGTGCATGTATTGATAAATGTAAACATTTAAAAGTTATTTACAACCAAATCTCTAAGTAAAACTGAAGCTCCAGAAATGTGTGCCATTTCTGTCCCTTTGCCTTTGTCTTCAGGGACCAGCAGAGGGCAGGCCGAGAACTGTGGCATCTGCACTGCCCCGTCTAGCAAGGTAGGGGCTTGCTGCACAATGAGCTCCTTCCCACTTTCCCCATTCCCTCACTCTTGTTCCCAGGCACTTCCCACGCACGTGCCATGCGCTAAACTTCCAATGTTTCCTAACATGGGCTTTTACACCAAGTTTGCCCTTCCATATATGATTTTTTCCTATTTAAGTCTCCCTTCTCTCTCCTGGAAAATGCATTCTTCTAAATAATTCAAATGTCTTAAACTCTGGGAAGTTTTCTTCAAACCTGAGCTTCAATGTGTATCTTTCAATGTATCTACTCCCAGGCTTTCCTTCCCACTAGATTCCTTGAGGGTAAGTAGAAGGTCTTACTTATCTTTGGATCACAGGAGTTTAACACAATGCCTAATGGGTGCTAGATGCTCACTAACTTTTCATCAAATGATTCATGAAATGCTGTATTTGTCTGTCCTTTGTTTCTAATAATAGATTTTTAAAACATACAGACTATTTAAAATAGCTACTAATCACCTAAAGTCAGAAAGTTAGAGACTAATAAAGGAAATTAAATTGAATATGTGACAGGTTCTATTATAAGTATACACCTAAGAGGCCACGATCATAGGGAATTGATTAAGCTGGCATTGTCTTGGTTTCTACACCAGGTTAAGAAATGACATTGATCTCTTTCTCCTAAAGGCATTTATTTCATAGGATGGACTTTCATTTTTCTGGAAAGCTGTAGATATAGTTCTGAAAAAAACATAGGGAGAAAAAAGATAATAATGCTTCCTGTTTCTATAAATCTATAAACAGCAAATGATTCTGAATTGCAAAGCATACTGACAGAAGGTTTGGGGATAAACTAGTCTTGGCAGAAAAACATCATGGCTAACATAGGGATTCATTGGCTTTACTCTCAAAGTGTCTAATATGACAGTTCTTAATTATAGTCATTTTCAACTTACTTTATTATGGCATGGAATGAAAGCTTTTCTGTTTAATAACTCAAGGCAGTGACTGCAATCATACTCAGTACAATTTCTAACAGGTCTTCTCGTTGTTACTTTAAATGTTTTCTCAATTTCCCAGCTCTCAATAAATAATTCTATGTCTTCCATATTTGTAATAATTGTGCCGTTTTGCATCTTTAGATCATCATCTGGATCGTCATTGCAAATTCCTAGAAAAATATTTGACATGTAGAAGGAATATTTTTTACTTTAACCAAATGTAGGCAGCAGAATTAAATCATCTTAATAATAATTGATTAAAGTTAATGATCCTAGAAGTCAAGATATATGAAAGAATCATAGGAGGTAAAGAAAGAGGAAACTGATTCTATCCTTATTCTTTTCCACTAATAGCACTATTTCCTAATTTAAGAACAAGTTCTTTAATTAAATCTGTCAATTATTGCCCTAATAGGGGGCATTTGGTGATTGCCCCTAGCCACCCACTATTCCAAGGAAACCCTGCCTGAAAACATTAAATTATTTCTTTCAGAAATCGTCCCTACTCCATCACCTAGCCCATGACACCACTTCAGGGGAGAGGCCTGACTGTCATAAAGGTAATCCTCAAACCTTTTATTAAAAACTTACAAGTGTTCCAGGCATGAAGCAGCCAGCTTGTGGCAGTCACCAGACACATAGGTTTGTTCAACATTTGGACAACCATTGCCAAACTCAGGATTTGACCTAGGAATCTAGGGCACAGACAATCTCCCTTCCTGGAGATGACGGGGCTGTTGATGGCCATCATGCTGTGTCCCGTCTCAGCCTAACTGCCTTGAGGAAGGCCAGACTGAGGACAGAGCTCACTCTTCACCCAGTGGAGTGCAACGCCGAGGGGGGTACAGAGAAATGGATCTGGAACCCTGGTCACAACTTACAAGAATCTCATCCTACCTTAAGACATAATTTTTCTTAATTCCCAAGGCTCCTAGCTATAAAAGAAATGAGTTAAACATTTTTTCAGAATCAAATCTTATATCATTATCAATAAAGGTTGCCGCTGCCTCAGCTGCCCCAGCCCTTGTGAATATGCAGAGGACTGAGTGCAGCGCACAAACACACCGACCAAGACAAAACTAAAGGGACCTATACTCTGAAGCAGCTACTATTTTTATACAGTTTCAAAGTCTCTGAGTTATTACTCAATAACTACTGAGTTGTTTCTAATCAGTACTGTATACTCAATAATAACTAATATATTTTCACAATAAAATCTTTTAGTCATCATAAAAGTTTGTGCTACATGTAGCATACCCTAATTGGGCAAGGAAATATGCAAGCCATGTTCGCCAATCTTTCCACTAAATGCTTTATATTTTTAGAAAGAAATATGTGTATTTTGTGTGATTTGTGAGGGCAAGGACTTAGTCTATTTATTTCAAGTTGTGAGCACCAAGCAAGAATAGTGTCAGACACTCAGAGAGCAATCCATAAACTTTATTTAATTACTATCTAGTGATGTTAAAATAGATATATTTGTACTAACATTTGTTCACTGTGTGCACTGAGCAGTGTGTTAAGTGCCTTTACAATCACTTTCTACAATTCTAGCAACAGTCTTGAAGATAGATATTATCATTCCCATTTTATTTTATTTTTTATCCTCACTCTAGGACAATTTACATTGCCTTTAGAGAAAGAGAAGGGAGAGAAACATTGATGTGAGAGAGAAATATCAATTGGTTGCCTTCCACATGTCCCCTGGCCAGGGACAGAACCTGCCACATAGATGTATGTTCTGATCAGGAAATGAACCTGCCACCTTTCCGTTATGGGACAATGCTCCAACCAACTGAGCCATATGGGCCAGGGCACTATCGTCATTTTAAAGATGAGGAAACTGATGTTGAGCACAGAGCTGGAAATGGATATCATTTCTTAACTTTCCAGGAGACATCAGAGCCAATATTATTCTTTTTATTTTGTTACGTACAAAAATACATTTCTAATTTGTTTCCTTTGGCTTGAAACTCTTTGTATTTATGTAACATATAAGATGGAGCAAAAAACAATTTATTCTTAATTTTTATATTATTTTCCATATGAACATCTTTAGACTTACTTTCCCCCACCCTGCATTGTGATATTAAATTTAGGTGTAAAGGTACATCTAGGCCTTACACTTTAAAATAAAACTTGAATAACTTGTCAGAACATTGTTTTCCCTGTATACAACTTTCAAGATGGCTTTAAAAACTGTTTTCCTCAATTTCAAACTAAAAGATAAAATAAAATAAGGGAGAAACAAAGTTATTTAAGCCTTTAACCTCATTTTCTATGCCTCATTTTCATCACTTACAAATTAATCTAGTGCCTATTCATAGAGTTACAGTTAGAATTAAATGAGTTAAAGTATGTGAAATAATACCTGACACTTCATTAATTCTTAATAATGACGAGGTAGTAGGAATATAAACAGTATTGCAGTAACAGTGGTAAGCATTTGCTCCATAAAATACCCACACTGAACAGTTATTTCTTGCTTCTCAGCCCATTCTTGGAAATCATTACTTCCCTCAATACTCACATGAGGCTCTGAAAGTTAACATCACATCTCCAACCAAAACAGTGTGGCAATAAGGGTCACAACTATAACGTGAACAGGAAAGGAAAGTTAGAAGAAACTGAGATTTGAAGAGCAGTGCTCACCACAAAGCCCTTCTGTGTAGGACGACAGGTTAAACTGAGGGCCGAAATGAATGTCTAAGATTCCTGTAAGATGAGCCCACTTTATGATTAGCCCAGCCGGGGTGGTGATCACATACATAGTACCAGAGTCCTCTATGAGCAGTTCTTGATTTGAAAAGGGCAAAGGCACAACAATAGAATCCACTTCTACCTGAAATTACATAATGCATTCACATCTGTTAGAAAAATGTGTTATGTGTACACATTAAAACTAGAATTCAGGTTATCTCATTTCTTTTGATTTAACATAAAGTATATTTTAAGTTTTTAAAAATTTATTTCTCTGGTACTGCCATAGCTTCTCATAACTTCTAAAGTCTTTTATTGTGCTTTTGCTGTGTCTTGCTGTATATTCAGTGTTTTTTTAACCCTACTGCCCTTTATTTTCTTCAAAACTTAACTTTTTTTCTGTTATGTAAACTTTTTTGTCTGTTTCTCTCAATATATGTTGATTACACCATTATGTACCAATATAAATTTAACGTAATTAGTTATTTTCAGGATGTTTTCCTTAGTCTGGTTCTTTCTTCGGCCTTCTAAATTAGTGTTTAATTATAATGTTTATAACAATCTTCTGTCAAGGTTGGTAAAGATTAGAATTCCCACCGATACTACTTCCTAGGCTGGGCTAGGATTACAGACTCTGTATTTTTAGCATGTACTCTTGGTAATGCAAATGTAAGCAGTCCAAGGGTTACAAACAGTGCTTTTTGAATTTATCTATCTATCTATCTCTCTCTCTCTCTCTCTCTCTCTCTTTATTTATTTATTTATAGAGAGGGGAAGGGAGGGAGAAAGAGAGGAAGAGAAACATCAGTGTGTGGTTGCCCCTTGCGCACCCCTACTGGGGACCTGGCTCACAACCCAGACATGTGCCTTGACTGGGACTGGAACCAGTGACCCTTTGGTTGGCAGGCCGGCACTCAATCCACTGAGCCACACCAGCCAGGGCCTGAAGAACACTGCTTTAAATAACGGCAATGACATGGAACCATGAGCTGTAACCAGCAGTAAATTTGCAGAAGTTAGACCTGACCAGCCATTCAATTTCTCATCTTTATATCTTTCTCATATGCCACCCTTGATCTAAAACATCTCTCCAATTGCCTGTTAATTTCTACTCATTCTTTAACACTTATTTGAGATGTCACCTCTTCCAAAAGTACTTATTTGAACCTCCTATAGACTGCACTAAATGGCCTTTCCTTTCGTTTCCATAATGTCTTGGTCATAATGCTGTCACTGTAGCTCCTACGGCTTTCTAGTTGGCAGATAATCACACTCATGCTTCTCACACACAGATCAGGACCTGTGTTGTTTTTATCATGAAAATGCTCACTAAATGATTTTTTAAATTAATTAGTTTTTAACTGAATACATAGCCAGTGATGAGTTCAGCCGAGGCCAAATATACACCCATCTGTCCGAATGCTTACAATCCCAGCACTGACCCCGTCTGAGTTTACTCCCATCCTCTTCTGGTTAATGTATCGACCTCATCAAAGTCAAAGTGGTAGGCACATGCTATCATTTAAGAAGTACCTCTTTCATATTTTTTAAGTTTTACTTTAAACTTTCTAACACCATATTTTAGGATTATTTTAATATTGTTTCTATCTAGAATCTATGATCCTGTGCTAACAGAATTATTTCCAGAAAGCCTATAAACATCCCAGCCATTTTGAACAAAATCTTTACACATTAGTTTCTTATATTTTTGAGAGAAACTTTTAGATCTGAGTGACACATCCAGCTTACAACTGCCTCCTATCCGGTAAATATATATAGTTCCTTGCTCTTCTTTAGTATGTATCGATAAAGTTAACTATTCCTTTATTTTTTCTTATTCTAGCTATCACTTTTTTACCAAAAAATAAATGGCATCAACATTTCAAAACTACTTCCATCTATCCTCTTGATGGTCTTCACTCTGGGACTCGTGACCACTACTCTTGCCATCCGTACGGTCCCTTCTCTTCATATCATTGCCATTCTGTTTAATTTGAAATGGTAACGTTAACTCTGACACTGAGAAGATTGGCCACTCGCCTTATCCAAGAAGGCTTTGGCATATTTACCATGGCCGTGGCAGCTAACCTCACCAGGGGAGAAATACGTGCAGCAGTTGGCACATCATTGAAGGAGAAATATAATACTAAGAAACACTTTTAGCCTGCCCATGAAAAGAATGATTAGACATAATAGCAATAAAACTCCACTGATATGTTTAATTTTCTCTCTTTTCTTAATTTCATCTAATGAAATATTATTTTTAATCTGTATTCTTACCTTTCGTGCTGCCCGATGGACAAGTATCTTATGTATAGATGTTGTCAAATTTAACTTGCTAAAACAAAGTCCAGAGATTCTTTCAGAGGAAGCCTTTATTTGAAAAAAAAATTAAAACTTTGTAGAGTTAAACAGAATTTTAGCAATAAACAGAAGGAATTTACTAAACATTTTGCAAATACTCACTAGCTTTTTTAATGAGTTTTCATTCTGAAAAAAAAAAAGAAAGAAAAACCACTTTTGAAAGGAAAGTACTAGTTGACTTTTAAAAACATCATTTGGATTACTATCATATGCCTCTAAATATATTCACATGAAACATTTTTTATTTTAAGTACCAGAAGATAAATCTCAGTGCGTTCTTGAGCACCTTCTTATTCTGAGAATACCTAATGCCACATTGTCCTGTAGCTACAGACTTATGAAAAAAGGACAAAAGAATGGGCTATGACTTACCTGATTCATGGAACATTTTTCAATGTGAGCAACTATAATTTCCTCAGGAATTCTTACTAAGATATAAGAAGCCATACTATATAATGCGGCATTGTTTCCATCGAATGTGATAATGCTCAGTTCTGACAAGATGGAACACCGACCTAAAAAAAAGTTTTAGAGAGTGGATTGAGTTTCTTAAATAATTGTGTGTATTTGTAGTAATAATTGCTCCTTTAGAAAATCTTTCAGTCTTATTATGTCTGACTAAAGCAAATCTAAAAGTTACATAGTGGGAACCAAAATCACAAATCCAATGAAGAACGCTCAGCAATAACTTTGGCTTGATGAGGTGACTGGTTCAAAAAACTAATCATCTGCCCCTGGCTAAAAGTTGATTGTGTTTTAGAAATGCAAACCTACAAGGACATTCCCACTCAGGGCAGCAGATATCAGTGTTCACTTGAACAGGCCTTCCCCGGAAACCACAGTCGGGCATCTCCAAGTCCTTCGGGCAACTAAGAGACCAGTTGTACAGCTTCCATTCCGTGTTGATGCATATATATTGGCTACAATTATAAACAGGATCAAATTGTTGCGGCTGGCAATAAAGAAAGGAGAAGAAGAAAATTGGTGAGTTTTTCCCATTTTCAACTAATGTTTTCAGTAAATTTAAAAAATGTTTTATACATCTTGCTTAGACAACCCTCAGCTTACTCTCCATGTCTTTGGGTCTGCTTCTGTTTTGCTTCGTTTTGTTTATACACTTGCATTTCTTTTAGATTCCACACATAAGTAAAGTCATATGATATTTGTCTTTCTCTGACTTACGTCACTGAGCATAATACCCTCCAGGTTCATCCATGTTGTCACAAATGGCAAGATTTCATTCTTTTTTATTGCTGATTGGCATTCCA
>VMDR010029882.1:0-12577 GCA_007922815.1 Macrotus californicus
TTCTATACACCCACTATAGATCTACAATTAAAAAAGACTGACAGCTTCTGGCATTAGCAAGATATGGAGTAACTGAGACTCTAAAACAAATGCCTTTTCTAAGACATAGTTATGTCCACAAAATGACTTATGCCCCGCTGTTCATTTAGCATATTCATTTATAATAGCCAAAATTAGGAAACCTCCAAATAGTCATCATAAGCAGAATGAATAATAAGTCATGGTGTATTCATGCAATAGAATGAAACACAATAATAAAGGACGTACTGATAAATACAACGATGTGGATAAATCTGGAAAACATGCTGAGAGCACGAAGAGAGAGACGCCTAGGAGTACATGCTGTGGGATTCCACTAGGATGAAGTTCCAGGACAGGTAACACTGTCCACAGTGATGGAGTGGTTGTTGTCTCAGGGTTGGTTTTAGCGCCCGGGAAGACATCACAGGAACGTTTTGTGGGAGATGAACATATTCGACATCCTGACTGGTGGTAGTAACATGAGTTTGTAAATATGTAAAAGTTTATCAAGTTGTGGGTAGACTTAACATCCAGGAACTGTACACATTTTCACTTGTATCATTAATGTCATAATGTATCATAATTTTTATAAGTTGTTTGAATTGGAATCCAAATAAAGTATAAATATTACATTAGTAAATATGAATTTTAAGTTGCCATTTAATCAATAGGTTCTCCTCTATATTTTCTTTTTTTTCTTGCAATCTATTTTAAGAAAATTGGTTGTTTGTCCTAAATAATTTTCTGTGGTTTGGATTCTCTCAATTGCTTAACCGTGGTTTAGTTCCTTTAACTCCTACAAATTGATAGTTGGCATTACAGGTTTAATCATATTCAGGTTCAATGTTTTTATCATGACAACCTCATTTGTGGTAGTGTCCACTGAGGTTTTTAGATTTTGATTATCACAACCTCATTTCAAAAATCTTGCTGTATATGCCCTGACTGGAAATCAAACCCACAGCCTTTTGGTGCATGGAGTGATGCTCCAACCACCTGAGCCACCAGGCCAGGGCCTTTCATATTTTCTACACAGACATTCATGCCATCTGTGAACAAAGACTTTTATTTCTCCCTTTCCAATCTGTATACTTCGAATTTCATTTTCTTGTCTGACTGTATTAGATAGGACTTTCAGCATGATGTTGAATAGGAGAGAGCGTTGAAAGGGGACATTCTTATCTTGTAGTCAATTTTAGAGAGAAAGCATCTACGAGTAGTTTCTCACAATTAAGTAGGATCTAGTTATAGGTTTTTTTGTAGATGTTCTTTACCAAGTAAAGGAAGTTCCTCTTAATAATATCCCTTCTTTGATGGGAGTTTTTATCGTGAACAGATGTTGAATTTGTCACTTTTTTCAGTAACTATTGATATAATTATATAATTTTTTTCTTTAACCTGTTCATATGATAGATTTTTGAATGTGGCACTAGCCTTGCATACCCGGAATAAATCCCATTTGGTCATGGTAAAGTATATTAATGTTGACAACTTACTTTGAAACATATTTAAGACAAAAAGATGAGTAATGTGTTCAAAAGATTTTATAATGAAATGTTGGAAAAACTTATAAAGCTACACAGGCAAAAACTGTAAAACCAGAGACAAGCCCTGACTGATGCAGCTCTATCAGGTGGGCATGTCCAGGTCGCTGGCTGTGTCCCCGACAGGGCACAGGCCTGGGCTGCGCTTTCAGTCCCTGGGCAGGGTGCATGCAAGAGGCGACCTATTGATGTTTCTCTCTCACTTTAATGTTTCCCACCCTCTCTTTCTCTCTCCCACCCCCTCTCTCTAAAAAAAAAATAAAATAAAATACATAAAACCTTTAAAACACAGAGACACATATAAAAATGGAAGTGATTTGATTGTGGCATTTTTGTTATTGTGGGTAACCTTTTTCTCTCTTCAATTTAGAGTGCTTTGAGTTGCTGAAAACTTACAAAAAAACCTCAGTGGTAAATCACTGAGTTAAAAACTCCTTGTAAATTACTAAAAATGTGTTTCTGTCTTAAAATTTACTTTTGGGTCTTTAGCCTAAAGGTCAAAATTCCATCCAATAAAACTGTTTTTCACTAATGGCAGAAATGTTTTTCCTCTAATCCCTGTTCCTTTTATTTTCTTATTGCCTTTTGAAAAAACCTAGTTAAATAAGTATTTAATTGAAACATTTTTTTAATGTCCTAGTTTTATAAGGGCATACTAATCACTATGGGCAAGAGGGAAGGAGTTAAAGAAGAAACGAAAAGTGTCACCAGCCCCTCGCCGTATGCGTGTTCATCACCGTTTAGGTTCCAGGAATGAGTCCTCTGACCTTGAAGTTCCACAAAGCCACAGGTTTCTGCATTTGGGTTGCTCTCTTATTGAAACTCTGGAAAACATTTTTTTAAAGAAAAGAGGAATAAATTACCCAAAAAGAAAGCTGTTAGTTAACAAATCTCATATGCAAATATCCAAGAACAGAAATATCAAAAGGAAATGTTTATTGTTGCATTCTTTTTCAGATGTTTTTTAACCTTATTTAAAGAAAAGTTTTCACGCTTCAAATGATTAAGCTGACTCATCCAAGTTATGGTGCTGGGTACACTTTGGAAATGTAACAGTGAAATAAATAAGGTCCTTGTTTCACAGTGCAGAAATCCCAAAATTTCAAACATCCCCTTAGGAAGACAGAGATACCAGTGGAAGAGGGAGAGGGCATAATAGAGCTGTGGAGAAGGGGCATTTGAGTTTAGATGCAAAGAAGCTTCGGGACAAAGGTTTTTTTATGAAGGGAGTGGGATGTATTAGGGTTCTCCAGGGAAATCAGAACCAACAGAACATACATAAAAAAAGAACAAGTTCAAACTCCTCAGTGTGGACTGCAGGCGGAGACTCAGACAAGAGTTACAGTGTGAGTCCTAAAGATGACAGAATTTCCTCTCCCAGACAGGTCGGCGGCCTTTGACTGATCAAATGAGGTCCACCCGCACTATGGAGAATAATCTGCTTTACTCAAAGTCTACTGATTAAAATGTTAATGTGATCTAAAAATACCTTTACAGAAATATCTACAGTAACATCTGACCAAATCTGTCTGGGTACCATGGCCTCGTCAAGTTGACACATAAAATTAACCATTTACAGAGGGATAAGCACATTCTCCAGCCTAGGGAAGAATGGAAGGCTGGTAATAGGGATGATTTGTAATAAGGACGACTTAGAAAGGAAGGTTAGGACCCTGGCTGGTTGACTTGTTTGGAGCACCATCCCGTCCACCAAAAGGTTGCAGGTTCAATCCCTGGTCAGGGCACATACCTAGGTTTCAGGTTTAATCGCCAGTCAGGGCATGTGCAAGAGGCAACCGATTGATGTTTCTCTCTCCTGTTGATGTCCCTCTCTCTCTCTCTCTCTCTCTCCTTTTTCTTTCTCTGTCCCTTCCTTTCACTCTAAAAAAAGAATCAATAAACATATTCTTGAATGAGGATGAAAAAAGAAAGGTTAGAGGGAAGGGAGAGAGGGCATGATCAAGGGCATGGGTAGAGGGGTTGGCCTTAGAAAAAAGGATGTTTGAGGAGAAGAGGAACAAACTGAAAAAAACCTTGTGAGATGTTTGTTGGAAGGGAGGGTTGGGGGCTGGCGGCACTAACAGCACATCTGGGGACAAGGATGAGGTTTGAGGACGTAGAAAGGATAACATTAGGCATATCACTCAGAATAACCGTTATGGTTTAAGAAATGTTGAATCTAAATCAGCTTTCTTTATATGTATTTTTCCAGGATCTCTAAAATAGAATGTACTGTGGAACTATACCAACTGCAATTTGAATCCCAGGGATCCACTCAATGACACTCTATGTTACTTTGGGAAAATTACATAACTTCTCATAGTCTCTGCTGTAAAGAATAAATAAAATGACCTGTGTAAAAGTGTCTGGAACAGTGAGTGATACTTAACAGGGTGTGATGGTGCCCCTCTCAGGACTATGTCTGGAGACATTTTTGTTTGTCACAACTGGTGGTGGGAGCGGGCGGGTGTGCTACTGACATTCAAAGGGTACAGGCCAAGGAGGCCACCAAACGCCATTTAGTGCACAGGACAGTCCCATATGACGAAGAATTGTCCAGTCCAAAACACGAGTGCTGCCAAGGTTGAGGAATCCGGTCTTGAACAGTGCCTGAGGCATTGTAAACCAGCAGAAAAGTTGGTTTCTGTCTTTTTATTAATCATAGTAAATCAAGCGGAATAGAATTTTAACCCATAAGTGACCATTTCTGAAGGTTTGTATCTAAAATATTTAATATTTAAATATTCTCTTGTTTGAAGATTACAATGTGATTTAGGGACAAAAAAAAAGGAAACACAACTCAGAAATAAAATTTCTACACCAATAAAACATGAAAAATAATATACAAATTTAAAAAAATACCCAAAGTCCAACTCCTAACAATAAAAAGGCCCCTGCTGCTCCTTTTTAAGAGTTCTGGCTAGGACAGGCTAGTCCTGTGACATTGTGTGCTGTGAATCAAACTGAGGGAAACTTTCACCTGATTGAGATTTACATTCATAAACTTGTTACACATTTTTCCTATATCAGTGATACATTTTAGAAATAAAACAGAGAACTCAGCATATTAAATGGTTAAGTTTTATTCAATCTTCTGTGTACTTTCTTAGCTAAAAATAAAACTGAGGTCCTTTAGCAAACTTTACTGCAGACATAGTACAGCTTTACCTGGAACATCTCAATTTCTCTGGTTTTCCCAGGAGTACAGACACTAAACAGAAATGCAAACATAAGTGATTACAGTTTCTCCAAAGTGATTGTATCATAACTGCGTCAAAAGTTCACATCATTTCTATGATAGTTTGATGAGGCTGGGAAGGAAGACCCCAAGGCTAGTTATCTAGCACTTAGTAATGGTATCCCACCTACATCTCATGTTTTTTAAAAACGATTTTATTTATTATTTATTTTTTTAGAGAAGGGGAAGGGAGGGAGAAAGAGAGGGACAGAAACATCAATGTGTGGTTGCCTCTCACATAGCCCCCACTGGGGACCTGGCCTGCAACCCAGGCATGTGCCCTGACTGGGAATCGAACTGGCGACCCTTTGGTTCACAGCCTGCACTCAATCCACTGAGCTACACCATCCAGGGCTAAATCCCACATTTGTTTCATCATTTCCTTTATATTGTGGGCAAAATGTGCAAAACTAAACTCTGCAAGAAAAAAGAGCTTTTACTTGTAAAATGTGAACAAGATGTTTGAAAATTACTTTGAGTTTGATGGTAAGTTTTCTTTTTTGTCTTTTTTCCCCCTTTTTATTATATTTATTGGGGTGACACTGGTTAACACAATTATACAGGCTTCAGGTGCACAGTTCCACAACACACCATCTGTGCACCCCAAGTCAAGTCTCGCATCACCACCTGCCTGCCCTGACTCCATATTCTCCTCCACCTCCCCCAACCCCACCTCCCCGTCAGTCACCACACTGTTGTCCGTTTTAAAGCAAGAAGTCAGATAAGCTAAAAATAGGAGCAGGAAGAAACTGTGTGTGAGCCCTGATGCCCGCTCACTGGTCAGTGGCCCAGAATTCCTTCTTCAGTTTCGAGTAACTGATCAAAGTCTAGAGAAAAGGGGAGAGAACTGGACAGAAAAGTATCAGTGGAGTTTGGGGAGGATCTGAAGGCCATGGCGGAAATCAATCATGTCACCTTTGGGAAGTTGGGGAGGGAGGCTCCAAAGAACAGTGAAACTGGCAGCTGCCCTCTGATGGGCCGGGCACTGTATGGATATTCTCTTCTTTGATCTAACAACCGCCTTTCAGGGCTCGGATTATCATTCCCACGAGAAAAATCAAACTGAGGTACTAAGTAAGTTGCCTAAGTTCATCCAGCCTGTGAGTAGCTGTGGCAGGGTTTAAATCTCGTATGAGAGGAAGGTTGAAATGACTGAAAAATAGACCTGGATTGTGTTTGTCTACAATGAAAACAGATCTGGTGTAGATTTTTTTAAATGAATAATAATAAGCTTCATTTCTAAGCACTTTTAGGTTCATGTATTATGGGATTTTTATATCAAATTTATAAGTAATGTCTAACAATATAAGATGATTAAAATCCATTGGAATCCATTAAATTCCATTTAGCCATTATATGCATCTTTTGCTATGGTTATACACACGCAACTCAACAAAAAATATAATCCTATAAACTTTAAAAATTCAAAGGCATTGTTTTATAATATAGATATTTTGCTTTTTTTCTTTCTTCCTCTTCCACTTCATTCACACGGTCATAATTACAATCAAACGCACACACACATTTACATACATGTATACATATCTGCACACACACACACACACACACGTAGGTTTTGAGGGTGTTGCTTTTATGTTAATACAGTGCAAGCACATGTGCTCCTTGGTGCATTCCACTTTACCTTGCTCTTTGAGGAAATCCCTCCACGGCGGCTGGTTTGGATCTGGCGTATCCCTGACAATGACAGCCTAATGTCCCGGAGTTTGGGTCTATCATGGTGTGTTCGACCGTGTTGCTTTGCTCAGCTTCACTTTGTTTTTATTTTTCTGCTACAGCACAAAAAACTGGTGCAATACATCTTGTGCATGGCCTTGATTTATTTTGAACCCTGAAATTCCCCCTTTTCTTCATTTCCTCTCCATGTTCCGCCACCAGCTCACTGAATTGTATCCCTGATATCTCTCTGACATTTGTGTTTCCTCATATCCAGGGCTGCTGCCTAGTTGGTACCTTCATAATGTTTAGTTTGAACTATTGTAATAACCTCTGCGTTGATCTTTCTACTTTAAGTTTAATTCTCCTTTTTCACTTTATCCCCTTCTCCTTTCAGGATTATCTTTCTAGTATCCAAACTGACCTTGTGTTTTCAGGTAGTTCCCTCCCGTGTAAACAGTCAGTTGGCTAAGACAAATGGCAATGCATTTGAGATGACAAATGAACCCAAAAGACTGAAAATTGGCCAGACAAAATGAGTGGGGACAACTTTCAGGCCCAAGAGGTCCTGTTCTGTCTCAATTGCCAGCTCCTACTTAGCTTTCATAAACTATTGCCATGAGAAAATGTGGAACAGACTTGCCTGGTCTTATAATTTTTCATAAAAAACCTGGAAATCAGGACTTTCAAGGTAACCTTTCAATTTGCTAGCTACACCCAAACATCTGCAATTTGAGACATTGGTCCTGAGGATTAAAAGTGACCCAGTCTGTTTGTCATTGCCACCTGGTTGTCTTCTCATTCACTTCACTCTGATCTGGGGTCGCTGCTCCATTTGTTCAACCTCTAGGAGGATACTTCAATGTTACAAAGGGTGGTTCACTTCACTGATGCATTGTCTCTGGATGGAGTCAGGCCTGGGGTATAATGAGAACAGAAGGGAAGCCTGAGAGAGAGAGAAGCTGACGTTAGAGGTCCCTGGGTCTGTTACAGAAATCAGCTTCTAAGTACACCTTGGCATGAAGTAGTCACCCTTGCATTTTTGTCACCCATCACACACTATTCTAGAGGCCACTTCTCTGGATCTATGGAATTGAATTCTAGCTCTCCTTATTGATCATCTATCATATGCCAGGCTACCATTAAGGACATTCACATACATGTTCACATTTATGCCTCATAACTACTCTTCCAAGCAAGTTTTCTCATGCCAACTTTTCAAATAGGAAACAGAGGCTTTGAGAGGTAAAGTGGCTTGTCCCAAATCACATAGTAACAAGCCCCAGCGTTCAGTTTTAAACCTTAGTCTTCCCACCCCAAATACATTTCCTTTGAGGGCACTGTTGTTACAAGCCCACGATGGACTCAGTGCCATATGCAAGGGCCAGACAGAAGGAGGAGGAAGAGCCTTTGTTCCTTCTGACTAGGTACACGAGTGAAAATGTAGTTTGCCTAGGTCATTTTGACCCCAATAAAGATCTTTATTGAAGGTCCACATATGCCCCGTTTCTCTTCATCACTATGTGCAGAATGAAAACACATGTGGTAATAATAGACAAAAAGCTATTATGAGCTTCCAAGTTTGGAGTATAAGTGATTCTGCCCCACCAGCCTCAAATTACATTCCTATAAACTCAGTTTTACGAGAGTCTCTGTCCTCCTGCAATGCCCTGTGAAATCCTGGGTCTGTGAGGCTGTGGTCCGGGTCCAATGTCTTAGTCCTTGCTGCATTCTCTCGAGTTCATGTCCTCTTCAGATTTTTTATTTCACACTTTTTTTTGTGATGCTCCTAGTTCAACTCTTAGTAATTTCTGTGGGAAATCCAGTTTCTTCTGATAATTTTCTCTACTCTCTCTAAACCACAGATGACTGGCAGAGAATCTCTTAATTTTGGTCCATTTTGGAGACCTTTTCATTTTCTCAGTTAACATTTCTTAAACATCTAAACTCCAGATACTACACGTGGTGCTGGAGACACAAAGGTTTTGCAGCCCTGAGGCTCTCACAGTGCAGTTTGGGAGCCAGACATGGAGACAAGTAATCCCATAAACGTCTGACAGGTACCCAGTTTCAGTGCTGGCACACAGGAGGGAGAGGTCAACACTTCCTGTCAGAGAGGGCAGGTCCAAAATGGGGAAGGGGCTAACCATGGCTGAAATGAGGGACCCAGCTTCCAGATTTCTTTTGGGGAGACATCGTTGCTTCTTCTTGAGCCTCACAGAAAGGCTGAGGAAGCCAGTGGCCCTGCAGGTTTGTAGAAAGCTAGCAAATGTTTCTCAAATTAGCTGATTGTTGGTTGGCCCCTATCAGTGTAAATAGAATGTGAGGACAAATGTCACTTTTTAATCTTTCTTATTATTATGTTTGCTTCATTTTCTTAGTCTGTTTTAATCAAGGGGCCCTGGGTTTTTAAACATCAGATCCATATTCATATCACCCAATAAGTAAAAGGTTCTGAGCAAACCTCGGGATTAAACGTTAACAGAGAAGATTCCATCCACAGCTGTGACTCTTCTGTAGAGTTGAGTCAGCTCTTAGACCTTGACCATAGACCATGAAGCATGACCTTTTTCTGTCTTTTCTTTGTTAAAAATTTCCAAGTACATTTCCATGACAAATAAGATTTAGCATTAAAAAAGGAACTCTTCTGTTTTGGTCTGAGTCTCTTGGGAAATCAAATCTAGGAAAAAAATCGGGAGATAGAGCCTTAATCGTGGCCAGGACTGACAGGGGTCACCACTTCTAATGACACTGCAATATCCCTAATGATCTGAAATGTGTTAAGAGATATATCTAGTCCTCTTGGTCTATCTCTGGAAAGGAATATAAATGCTTTCATAGGGGCCCCACACAGAACAGGTAGCTATAAATTCTGTTGGTACATTAATGGAGAGTTGGGTTGTATTCAAAGTAATTTGGCCCTGGCCAGGTAGCGTAGTTGGTTAGAACATTGTTCTGATACATCAAGTTTGCAGGTTGAATGCCCAGTCAGGGCACATAGAAGAATCAACCAACAAATGCATAAATAAGGTTGATGCCCCCCTCACCCTCTTTCCCTCCTTCTCTTCCTCTCTCTCTTTCTAAAATCAATAAATTAAAAAATTTAAAAAAGTGATTTGATCAAATCTTTGGCCATGATGATCATAATACTTGAAGAGCAAGTCTAGGCATATTGAAGGAAGAAGGTTGGAAAGTTCATTATTAGTGGTTTTTTAAAACTTATAACATTCCTTACAATGCATTATTTATTAAAATGGTAGGAGTCATATTTACCAAGTTTATTCTCAATGTAGAAAAATGGTTGAGGAGCACTGTAAAATTGTAGGGTCATAATAACAGGGAAAAATGGGGATCTTGATAGGCTGGGAAGGGGATTTTTGTGATAATATAGTTGAATACAGGTGTTTAAATTTCTCATACATGGCTGCAGAATGCCTGAGGGACTGGTTGAGGCCAGGAGAAGAAATCCTGATTAAGAGAAGCCAGGATCCTGGAAACAGAGAAGCAGCCATTATCAAGGTAAAGCTAGAAAGCAATTAATTAATCAGTTAAATAATTTTTGAAAAGTCAAGTTAATGCTAAGGCACTATCAATCAGATCCAGAAACAGAAGGCAATAGGGGAGTGATGTCACCAAAACAGCAAAATAGGAGACCCCAGCCTCCTTCCCATAAAACAAAGATCAACAATTAGATAGCTACCTGTGACCAGAAACAGATCTGGAAAAGCTCTAAAGTTCACTTAAGAAACTTCATACCACTTCACACTGGTCAGAATGGCCATCATAAACAAATCAACAAACAAGTGCTGATGAGGTTGTGGAGAAAGGGAACCCTAATGCACTGTTGGTGGGACTACAGACTGGTGCAGCCACTGTGGAAGATAGCATGGAATTTCCTCAAAAAACTAAAAAGGCAACTGCCTTTTGACCCAGCAATTCCACTGCTGGGATTATACCCTAAGAGCCCTGAAACACCAATCCAAAAGAACCTATGCACCCCAATGTTCATAGCAGCACAATTTACAATAGCCAAATGTTGGAAGCAACCTAAGTGCCCATCAGTAGAACAGTGGGTCAAAGAACTATGGTACATTTACACAATGGAATTCTACACAGTAGAGAGAAAGAAGGAGCTCCCACCCTTCACGACAGCATGGATGGAACTGGAGAGCATTATGCTAAGTGAAGTAAGCCAGACAGTGAAAAACAAATACCATATGATTTCACCTGTAAGTGGAATCTAATCAACAAAACAAACAAGCAAGCAAAGTATAACCAGAGACACTGAAATAAAGAACAAACTGACAGTAACCAGAAGGGAGGGGAGAGAGAATGATGGGGGATAAAAGGGGATGGTTTGTCAAGGAACATGTATAAAGGACACATGGACAAAGCCAAAGGGGGGCAGGATCAAGGGTGGGAGGTGGGGATGGCTGGGGTGCAGGGGAGTGATGGGGGGAAAATGGAGACAACTGTACTTGAACAACAATAAAAAACATAAAACAAAATGATAAAAAAAACCCCAAAACTTCAACAACACAGCTGAACAAAAAGCAAGCAAACAAACAAACCCTTGAGAATACCCACCCAAAAAGGGCGGAAGGACAGCTTCATTTTGCCTGCATCGTTCCGTCCCCCAAGCTGGCAGTGCTTAGCACCAGGAGGGAACTCTCCAGCTAAAGAGTTGTCCTTACAAGGAAAGGAAGAGTGAGGTGAGTGAACAGCTTCCCCAGCCTTTCAGAGCACCACACGAAGGTCCTGCTTTGGTTTCACCAAACTAGCAAAGCTGAGATGTATAGAGATGGCTAGGAACAAGGGCAAAAGAGCGGCTAACAGTATCAGCCAGACAGGGAGAGTGATCATCACCCCCGGTAACCTGCTCTGCAGACAAACCCAGAGACTGGCCACTGAAGAACCCCGTGGCCTGCACAGCCACCATGAACCCCCTGCAGACTTCACTGGCTTTTATCCAACACGTATTCACATTTGCTGACACCAGGCACCTGGTCTTTTTCTGTTCCCTCACTGAAACCCTGCCAGAGCCTGGGAAACACACTGACAGCCATCCCAGCCCACTGTAGCTACCTGTGTACAACATACCAGCTTAGATCCCAGTGCCCAATCCTCACCACTGTGTGTGTGATCATCGCTAGCCCCACCAGCTCCACACCTGCACACCATCAGTCTGATGTCCATCATCAGCCTTCACAGCCACATGCATGCCTGGGATGAGTGAATACTGTGCACAGCCACAGAAAAAACACACCAACAGCCAAAGCCCTGGAAGGTGCTTGTGAGCCCAGATTGGACCCTTTCTTCTGTAACTGGCCCCTTCAGCTACCGGCCTGCATACCTCTGGCCAAACCTCCATCACTAGCCTCCACTGTCATGTGCCCATGACAAGACCAAGTGGCCACAATAGTGTATACCACCAGCCAGGACCCCCATTGCTTCAGTGCACCTGTAGTTGGCCTGACCCTTGCTGCCAGTGTTGGCTCCCACAACCACATGCATGTTTGCCACCAACCCCTGCCACAAAAATGCCTGATGTTTAATGCACTTGTTTGGGGAATTTCACATTCCACAAAGTAGCAAAGAAGAGAAACAAATGGTTGCCATAGTGGGCTGGCTTCTACCTGGGGCAGTTCAGCTGGTCACCTATGCCCAACTGGAGGCTGAAACTCAACTTATAGAGTTGGATCAAAAACTGAGATTCGGTAAGGACCTGCAGCTGTCAACTACTCCGTTTGCTTCTTTGCTGCTGACAGACAAGACTGACATAATTAGTTAGAGATCCTACTGGATAAACTGCAAAGCTAGGAAGGCAAAAGGTGCTAGAGATTAAGATCTGAGCCCTGTGACAAAGCCTGATTGGGACACTAAGAGGGATAATCCCTGGAAAAATAAGAACAAAGGGGAAGAAGTTATGGTGATGAGCAATGAAATTGATAGAGTGCCCCCTACTGTCAGACCCCTAATACAAAAGAAAATTTTAAATAGCAATTGCCCTAGACTTTGTTTTTGACTTAGATTTTATTTTATTTATTTTTTAAATCTATTTTATTGATTATGCTATTACAGTTGTCCCATCTTCCCCCCC
>VMDR010029883.1:0-12571 GCA_007922815.1 Macrotus californicus
AACTGGAACACAAAACTTTTCTTGAAATAGTGAGGCAGTGACATACTTAAATAGAAATTATGAACTTACTCTTTATAGAAATTATAATTTATTTTTGTATGCATTCAAATGTTCCAGGCCACAATAAAGGATAATGTTCAAACCAAGACATATTGAGTCTAAAAGGATATTACTCATACCAAGGCATATTGAGTCTATCAATATGTTTCTTGGGATAAAGCATATACAAGCAGTTAGCTGAATAAAAAAATTAGGAAGAAATATACCTACTTCTCTCTAACATCTTTACAAGTATAAAACCTTTGTTTCTGTTTTATCCTACCAATGTGGTGGTGAAACAACTTAATCTTTTGTTATACTTAAATATGGAGATATTTTACATAGTTTATTAAGATGAAAGTATAAGGAAATTACCTCTAAAGTATGGTAAAGAAATTTTAGAGGACTCACGGACGTGGAAAACAGTGTGGTGATTGCTGGGGGGAGGGGGTATAAGGGAACTGAATGGAAATTTAAAAAATACAATAAAACTGTTAAATCAAAAATATATAGAAATAGGATATTAAATGCACCTCACATTAAAATAATCACTGAGCTTTTTTTGAACCTCCACTGGACACACTATTTTCACTGTCTTACATTCTCTGATATGAAATGTATGAGGAAAAGAAATGACAACCAATGATTTTTTGTAGAATAATTAATTCCATTGATATTCAATAGATATGAGTCGACTGCCTCCTATCCTTGGTACTGTTTAGGTGTTGGGGGTTGGGAGGTGGGGCAGCAGCCAACAAACCCAACAAAAATTCTAGTCTTTAATAATAATGACAACAGTAATAGCTAACAGTAATTGGGAATAATAACACCAGATCCTAAGTGATCGATGCATACGCTTTATTCCTCAATTAATATTTGTAACGATTTTTTTCTGTATCTCTTTATTTTCTTCATTATCCTCCACTTTTAACAATAGTTGAAGTTCATCCGAAGCAGTATGGCAGAAAGGAGGTGGGGGTGGAGAACAGGGTGCTGATGATGGCATGCCTCTGTTCTAAATTCAATGTGCCCGGGCTCTCGTCCTCGCTGCCGGCTGTGAGGGCAGCCCAGAGCAGTGCTCAGTCTGTGAGGGTTTAGTTTCACCTTTACACGGGATTTACTGACAGAGGTGTCCAATCCACAGCCCGCAGGCCACATGCAGCCCAGGATGGCTATGAACGCGGCCCAACAAAATCGTAAATGTACTTAAAACCTTTTTTTCCTGCTCATCAGTTTTTGTTAGTGTTTGTGTATTTAATGTGTGGCCCAAGACAACTTTTCTTCTTCCGGTGTGGTCCAGAGATGGCAAAAGGTTGGACATTCCTGATATACAGTACTGAGATCTATATTTCAAAGAGATCTTTTATCATGATCCCACCCAAACAGACTGAAGAGTCAAGAGAAGGGAAGAAAAGTGAGATACAGAACAAGCAAGTTAGAACACAAATACATCACATAGCCATTCGCTATAAAAAGCCCCCTACAGTATCAATGGTAAGAAATGGATCTAGAAAGTGTATTTGCAGACAGCAAAGATTGATCTGTATGGTAGTAGATAAGTCTTAAATTACCTGAGATACAAAAGGCACCCAGCCCACAGCTCTGGGTTCCTATGACTTTACAGGGTGCTCACTCTGCATACGGATAGCTCTCTGTGGGTGTTCCTCAGAAAGGATGGAGAGCTCTGTGGAGCTGCATCCCTCACTCACTTGTTTTCTATCCTTGCATAGCTTGTTGCAGTTTTGGTATAAACTAAAGTGAAAGTGACCGTGAACAGCGTGCATTTGCTAGCTGTCGATCACAGACCAGGCCTCTGCAGACTGGACAGCTCAGGAGGCAGCCTTCTCATAGACGTTTCCCCCTGCAGACAAACACTGCTCGTTTCAAAGGGGCTGCCTTGCCTGCTCAACTGGGGGAACACATTGTGCTACAGAAAGATACACTTATCATTTCCTTAAAAATCTAGTATTAGATTCTCGGATTGCAAAAGTAACATGTGTTCTACACCATAGGAATTTTAAAACCAGAGAAACACAAAATGAAAAAAATAAGTCAGATCCCTGGAGATAAACAATTATTACATTTTGATGTAGTTCTTCATAGTCATTTTTCCTATGCAAGTAAAGTTGATTTTTGTGTGTTCATGTGATCTGGATATAGTCATGATGTCATAGACTAACCTACGAGCATTTATTTTTTAGAAGTATTGGCTGTTAGATCAGTGATATACAGGGTCCGGCAGAAGTAGTGCTTGCTTGAGTGTGTTTGATAGGGTAATAATATGGATATAGTTTTAAAATAAAAGATTTTGTAATGTAAAATGGGCATTATTTGTGCCAGACTCTATTTGGCTGATCGTATAGAGCTTTCTCTCATTTTCTCTTTTTGTTTCTCTTTTTCTGTCTCCGTCTCTCTCTCTCTCTCTCTCCCTCTCAGCAGCAAAGACACTGATGCTGGTAACTGATGGTGGTACAAAGGCCACAGACAGAGGCTACACTATTTAATTTAATCTACTTGACTACAGTGGACAGGGGAATAAAGCTGCATTTTGTGTGCTTCTTCCTAGCTGTAGTAAAGAAAAAACGACAGCCAGTCTTGCTTCCAAAAGTTAATCCCCCTAGGGGAAGCCCTTCTAAATAAAATGGATGCAGAAACCCACAATTACGAACATTTACTATACGAGCTCTCTGGGTTTGGGGTAGGCCCCCACGAGATTCAAAGTTCCATCATAAGCAGCCTCACACATCTGTTCATGTACTGTTCCTATAATCACAATGAGAACAGATATGTGTGCACAAATTTACAAATATTTCTCAAGGGAAATGAGTTTGAAGATATTTCTATTTTAACCATTTTTCAACTCTTTAAAACTCATGTAAGTCCACGTGTATATAAACTCATATAGAAGCATGTACATCACAGAGTAATGTCTCTAGGTAGTGCTATTTGAGTGTTTTCTGAATTATTGATACTTCTATGAATTTCATTTTTTGTATAAATGGTTTTTAAAATCTGAGCTGCTTTAGCCGAAAATATTTTCTCTGTAATTTTTAAAACTAAAACAAAAACCGACAAATGAGTAAGTTCAGCAAAGCACTTACCCTGGCTGTTTGTGTCTGTGTACCAATGAGTGGGAGGTAGAGGGCAGCGATGCCATTACCAGGTGGAGCAGGCACAGGCCTCCCCTAGTGTGCACGGCTTCTTGGCCAAGTGTCATCTTCTTGGGAACAATTGAAATGATGCATAGAGAATGATAGGACATTTGTCTTACTGAATATCCCAGCATCTTGAATAATCTCTTGTTCCAAGGCTCACTTCAGAGACTTATGTGCTTTCCTTGCTTCCATCAGTAAATCTTGAAAAGCTTTAATCAAAACTACAGAGTGACCAGGTAAATAGTATCCTGCCTGATTTACATCAAGTTCCTGAAGATACTTACAAACTATGTGTTCTTCATCATTAAAAATAATGACAAACTGCCCTGTACAGAGGCCAGGGCTTACAATAAAATGCTTAAAACTATATTAAAATTGGAGAAAATATTTCAGTCTGGAAGAAATCTTTAGCAAACAAACTTTGAAATATGAGTTACCATCATATTACATTACTGAGCACTCTTTTTTTTCCCAGCTAAATTAGGATAGAATTGACCCAAAATGAAATGTAAGTTTAGGTGCTCAATATGATGACTTGATATATGTATACATTGCAAAATGTTACCATATAAGGTTAGTAAACACATTCTTCACCTCACATAATTACTATTTTGTTGTTGTTATTATGGTGAAGACATCAAAACTCTCCTAGCAGCTTTCAAGTACAGAATAAGGTATCACCAACCTTAGTCACCACAGTATAGTTTAGATCTCCAGAATGTATCTTCTGAGTCAGAGCATGTACCGTTTTATGAGTATCTCCCCATTTTCCTCTTTCCTCAGCCCCTGGTAACCACCATTCTAATCTCTCTTTCTATGAGTTTGATGGTTTCAGATTTCACAATAAATGAGATTATGTAGTATTTATCTTTCTCAATGTGACCTATTGCATTTAGTATAATGCCTTCAAGATCTAGCCATGTTGTCACAAATGGCAGGATTTGCTTCATTTATGGCTGAATAATATTCCACATTTTCTTTATTCATTCATTCATCAATGAGCATTTCGGTTGTTTTGATATCTTGGTTATTGTTAATAGTGATAGAATAAACATGGGAGTGTAGACATCTATTTGAGATAATGATTTTATTCCCTTTGGATAGATGACAGGTCTGCCCAGAAAGTATCCAACCATGTAAAATGAAAAATAGAGACATTTATCGAAGAAGACACAAGAAACATTGTATGTTGGACAATGAGACCTCAGTCCCCTTCAAAGTAGGCACCTTGGGACCTCACACAGAATCGCCATCAGACCCCCTCTTATTTTTTTGAATCTCATCAATGGTCTGAAATCTCTTTCTTTCAAAGGTGATTTTAGTTTTCAGAAAAGCCAGAGGTCATAGGTCACCAAATCTGGGCTGTAGAGGGGCTGAGTCACCTGGGTGATTTGATGTTTCACAAAAAACTCTGGATGAGATGTGATGCATGAGTGGGTGTGTTGTTGTGATGAAGCTGCCAATCACCAGCTGCCCATAGCTGTGGCCATTTTCATCTTATTGCATCTCTCAACCAACCCAGAACATCGAGGTAGAACCCCTTATTAATTGTTTGGCCAGGAGGAGGTGTACTTGTGATGGACAACACCTTCCTAATCAAAAAACAGTTAATGTGGTCTTGACCTTGCTGCAACTTAGCCACACCTTTTTTGGCCATGGAGAACCAGGTGACTTCCATTGGGATGACTGGGCCTTCCTTTTTGGATCATAGTTGTAGACCCACAATTTATCCCCAGTTATGACCTTCTTGAGGAAATCTGGTTCATCAATAGTGCTTTGAATCAAGTCATTAGCAACTGCAGCACAATGTTCCTTCTGCTCTGGTCGCAGAGGCCACAAAATAAATTTTGTCATGACACATTTCATGCCAAGATACTGAGTGAAAATACTGAACACAGCAGTTTTTGGAATCCCCAGATCAGCCTCCAGTTCTCACAGTTAGCCACTGATCTTTGTTGATTGCATCCCGTATATGTTCACATTCTCAGGTGTTCTGTTCGTTGCAGACATTCCAGAACATGGATCACTTTCAACTCTTTCTCCGCCCTCTTTGAAGTGTTTGTGCCACACTTTTATTTGTGCTGCACTCATTGCATCGTTCCCAAAAACCTTCTGAATCATCTAAATAGTTTCCATGGAGGAATGTTCAAGCCTAATGCAAAATTTGATGCAGATTCATTTCTCTGCTCACTCAGTCATTTTGAACGCAACAACCATGCAGAATATATGTTCACCCAGTGGTGTTTACCTCCCCCACTGACTAGTACCGTGGAGTTGTCACTGTTCACGCATGCACATTACAGACCACTCTCCTTGGCTGCCAGGTTACACTGATGTCACGTAAACCATTCTCATTATATTAACAATGGCTGGACTTTCTTCAGACAGACTTTATATCCCCAGAAATTGGATTTCTAGTTGGTAGCTCCCACTCTTCTTCCTTGTTTCTTGCATATCTATATGTCTCAGTTTTGCTGGTCTCCTCAATGAAGCCAAAGCAGGCCCTTCCTGTGGTGTTGCAAAAGTCTGGGAAAGCTGGTTGCTCATCCCACTCTCTTTTCCAGAGGAGGCGAACTCTTTCTAGCTGGAGAGTTACCTCTGACACCAGCTGTAACGGCCTGGGGGTTGGGACGATGCAGACAAAATGAAGCTGTTCTGCCTTCCCCTTTTGTTTTCTCAGTTTTTTCCCCCACTGTGTTGCTGAAGTTTCTTAAGTGAAATCACTTTTCTACATCTGCTATTTGCCTACACTTTATCACTCTGGAATCTCTTTCCCTCAGTCTGTCCAAGCCCTCCCATTACTTGAGTACAACCTTTGGGGACTGTAAAGGAGAGAAGCTTGGCATGTACCCAGGATGTGCTGCTCAAAAGGGCAGTTTGCATCAGGAGGGGAGCCAACTGGAAGAAGGGCATTACCAAGAGGACACTTCAAAATCAATACTAGAGGAAGAAGGCAATTTTCAACCTGCGAGTAAAGTGGAAGAATCAAGAGCTTTGAGATTTGATCAACTCAGTTTCCAAGTCAGATGATCTGAGCAAACAGAAAAGCAGAAAGCTAATGTGAGAATTGAACTGAAAGATGTAAAAGGAGTAGGTATAGATGTGCCAGGGGCCATTTTGAGAATGTTGTTATTATGCATCCTCTACAGATGACCTCTCCTGTGGTTTGGCATGCTTGCAGAGTTGAGGAATATCCTTAAATTAACACTACTCTGCTGGACACAGCCTTCTTGGCCCAAGTCAGTCTAATCTACTCCAGGCTCTATGAAACTTTTTGGATCATTTTAACATATAGGAGCTTCACCTTCTTCTGACATCAGAGCACTTGTTATCTCCGTCCCTCATTTGGCAATGATGCCTGTGACTGCCTTACAACATCTTTTTTATTGTGGTTTTATTTTTACTTTAGACTTACATCTGTTTGATTTTCTGAGGTTGTGTCTAATATAGCCTTATTAGACTATGAAATTAAATCTTCCTTTAGTATGAAACTGTGGAGCTTTTATTATTTTATATTCCCCCCCCTTAATTGAACCTAGAAACACGTTGTTTATAGGCACCAAAATAAATACTTATTTCATGACCTAGAATATAATTTTAATTTAATCTTCTCTTTAACTAGGTCTAAAATGAAAGCTTCTATCACATCTCTCTGATGTGATAAAACTGTGAAAATTTACTCTAAAGTGCACATTAGGAAAAAATTATGTTAATTAAATCCATAAGGAATATAGATGCAATTCAGATTTATATTCAAGAAAGCAACATATTTCAGCTGAAATTCCTTGGTTACAAGCAACAAAATCAATTCTGACTTACTTAAGGAGAAAATAATGTATTATAAGGCTATTTTGTAGTTCAAAATTCAAAGGAAAGCTAAAAAAGAGGACTCGGGAAAAAAGTGTGAACAAGACTCTAAAGGTCTTAAGCTGCAGACCCATCAGAATGCAACTACTCAAATGAACAGGCTCAAACTCCCTTTTTTACCCCTGTGTTAACTCTCCACTAAAGGTTCTATCTAAGGAGAGAGAGAGAGAGAGAGAGAACCCAGTTGGCTCAACCTACACCAGTTGTTCTTCCTCTTGACCAGCAGAGAGCAAGACACCTTGACTGAACCAAAATGAGGGCCATAAATCTTGCCCAGAGAGAATCCTGGCATTCTTACCTAAAGGAGAATAATTGAAAGTAAACTTCCAAATACAGAACAATTGGAAGGACTGATGTACATCACAGTCCAATAAATATGAGGTTTCATAGATCAAAGTTTATTCTGGTGAATGAATTTTTTAAACAGTTCAAACATAGAGCAGGTTGAATGAGCCTAGGGCAAAAAGGTTATTTAAAATTGGAATACTACACTGAGGCTTGGCCCCAGAGTGTGAGCATGAGCTTTGGGGCAGGAAGCACAATCAGGTCAATTATAAATGCGGAGTGGGCAGATTGCCAGGTGAGGATTCTTGCAGGATTCAGACCTCACTATCTACTTGGATACTCCTGAAGGTCATGTTGGTGAAAATTCCAACTGGTTCACATTGAATTGAAGCTTTGTGTGTAAAAGTTAATTGTTTCATGGTGAGAGAGAAAAGGGACAAATTAACAAAACATGGCAATGCTGGACCTGACATGGATTCCTAGTGCCCAAGCAGCATGTAGGTTGCATAGAATTGTACTCCAGAACACAGGCAGTGGGTGAGATAATCTGCCCATTTCTTCATCAGACATCTCCAAACAAACACAGGTCTTAGAAATGTGTTTTTATTCATTTAGTATCTGCATACACTCATAAATCTACAAAACATTTATCAACTAATTTTACTTTGTAAAAAGAATAATACCTAAAGCGTGAGAATAAATAAACTACAATTAACTATACAAAGTTTTAAAAGAATAACTTACAGTATGTGTTTCTCATGTTTGTGTTACTTTTAACTATTTCTATTACCTGAAAGAATACTAAGTACAAAGCTTACACTGTAAGAAGATTCTAATTATTCTGTTCTTAGCAGTGGACCCCAAAACTCTCACATCTTCCTTAAAACAGGAAAAAGTTATTGAGAAAATAAGCTTCTTTCAGAGTGAAGAGAACTAATCCCAGTATGAACACATCTGAAGAATGATTCTGGCTGCACATGCTGTTCAGAACTGAACAAGATATGGTATCATACTAGTGAATATAATAAACCTAGACAGAAAAGGAGGATAACTGGAACATAAAGAAGTAGAGACAGAAAAATCAACATTTTATTTTCTTAGTATGTGAAACAGAGTCAAGAACCAATAAGTAGTTGCTCAATTATTTTTGATAAATAGGAGAACCAAGAAAACAATGAATCAGTCCAAATTTCATGGACAAATATGGTATTTCAGTTAGAGAGTAAGCATCACTAAACTGATAAGAACTCTTTAATCCATGATTAAATATTTGGGGCTCAGTTTCTTAAAATTATATTTATATCTGTTTATGTCTTATTGAGGAGTGTTCTAATATAGTGGGCATTTAGTTTACTTCTTTGATTAAAGGGACTACAAAAGAAAATAAGGAAGTTTCCATTTTATGATATGCCACAGATTAGGTAGAAAGGTGGATTCATATCTGCCCTTTCCTTTCTACGAACTAGCCATGGATAAAAGGAAATTTAAGAAATGCGTTCTGCAAGGTGAAGTTTATGTTTTAATCAAGTACCACTAAAAGAGATATAAAAATATAGAGCAGACACCTGAATGTTTTCCTTCCCAACTAAATTTAAATATTTCATCCAACACACAGAGAAAATATCCAGTATGTTGTACTCAGTTCCTCTCTGTAAAGACAGCATCGAAGATTTCAGACAAAAACACTGATGAACCATTATACATGTCCCACAGTCACTGTTTAACACAGATATTGCTACTGGCACACATTGAAGCACTTAAACCCAATTTAAATGTGGCTAAAAAGCATTACAATTGCACTGAAGGGCACATGAAAATGTTTTGAACTCTATCTACAGACATTAAACCAATGTGCAGACCAGCATTTTTACTGACTAGAGAGCACATTCTAACACAAGAAAATAGGGGAAGCATGTTAAGAAAATAAAGAAGTTTGGTGGGGATATTTTTTATGAAATAAAAGAAAAATGTTCTTATATCCCCAGGGCAATGAACTAGGGTCTGTGTGTGTGCACATCTCTGTACAATATTAATATTACTACTTAGTATTACTTTGGGGGCTGCATAAAATATTAGTGTTGCAAAGTAAGCAAATAAATTTAGAAGAAACCAAAATCTCAATGCAATTTGCAAAGCTTTGGGGAGGATTACTGACCTGGGTTCTAAGTCCAGGAAGGGCTTTCTCACAGCAGCAACTTCTCTGACCTGTCAGCTGGTAGTTGGAACCTGTTTCTTTTTTTTTTTTCCCTGACTGTATTTTATTTTATTTTTTTTAAATTGTTATTCAAGTAAGTTTTCTGCCTTTTCCCCCCACCGCTTCCCACCACCCCAGCTTTCCTCACTTTCTTCCCCTGTTTCCACACCCCCCAACCTTGTTGTTGTCCATGTGTCCTTTATAATTGTTCCTGCAAACCCTTCACCCTTTTCCTCTATAACCCCCTGCCCTCTCCCCTCTGGTCACTGTCAGCCTGTTCTCAGTTTCAGTGTCCTTGGTTATATTTTGCTTGCTTGTTAATTTTGTTGATTATGTTCCAGTTAAAGGTGAGATCATGTGGTATTTCTCCCTCACTGCCTGGCTTATTTCACTTAGCATAATGCTCTCTAGTTCCATCCATGCTGTTGCAAAGGGTAGGATCTCCTTCTTTCTCTCTGCTGCGTAGAATTCCATTGTGTAAATGTACCATAGTTTTTTGATTCATTCATTGACTGATGGGCACTTAGGTTGCTTCCAGCACTTGGCTCTTGTAAATTGTGCTGCTGTGAACATTGGGGTGCATATGTTCTTGTGGATTGGTGTTTCAGGGTTCTTAGGATGTAATCCTAGTGGTGGAATTGCCAGGTCAAAAAGCAGTTTCATTTCCTGTTTTCTGAGGAAATTCCATACTGTTTTCCACTGTTTTGCACAAGTCTGCAGTCTCACCAATAGTACACTAGGGTTCCCTTTTCTCCACAACCTCTCCAACACTTGTTGTTTGTTGCTTTGTTTATGATGGCCATTCTGACAGGTGTGAGGTGATATCTCATTGTGGTTTTAACTTGCATCTCTCTGATGGCTAGTGATACTGAGCATCTTTTCATATGTCTCTGGGCCCTCTGTATGTCCTTCTTGGAGAAGTGTCTGTTCAAGTCCTTTGCCCATTTTTTAATTGGGTTGTTTGTCTTCCTGGAGTGGAGTCATGTGAGTTCTTTATATATTTTGGAGATCAAATTCTTGTCTGAGGTATCATTGGCAAATATGTTTTCCCATACAGTTGGAACCTATTTCTTACAAAGGCACCGAGACTAGGCTGAGGCCCTCATTCTGACTCAGCTGTCAGTCCCTCTTGATGTCTACCTGATGATCTCTAGTTTCTGATAACATCAGTGGAAATGAAAGGTCTTTTAGGTCACAGTGGAGCAATTAACTAGATGAAATTGCTTTGGGGAATCCCAGTTTTATATTTTGCAAAGAAGTACTTGAAGAAGTTGCATCCAAAAAAAGCAAAACTAAGATCATCTGAACTTGAAGACATGTACTTCTATTAGACATAGAAAGCATCAACCGCAAAAATGTGGAAACGCTAATATATTTTAAAATTCCAGAAATATTGTAATATACTTTTTAAAAAGAATAAATGGTAACAGTATGCAATTTCTAAGCAGTGAATAGGTAGTTCTTCCTAAAGATCTTCTTATCCTTAATCATTAATCAATTTTTTTAATTTTTAATTTTTTTTAGTTCCTTGATGGAATACTCTGATCAAACAAGTAGTTTATAAGCTTATTTTTCTTTCACTGACTTCAGGTTATGTTTGCCTGGGATTTCAAAATAACATTTCTAAAATGAAGAACTTTAAATGCTAGTAATCCCTGTTCACCTGTACATACTAAATTTCAGTCTAGGTTGGGGGGTGGGGAGGGCATCTGAAAAAAAATTTTTTAAGTGCTAAACAAATAAAACAACAAGAAAATTTTCAGTAGTGCTAAATTCTAGAATGAAGGGAAATCAGTGTGATATGAGAGGCAATGACTGTGGGGAAGGGGCAGGAGAGGGCTAAATCGGATTTATTCACTAGAGAAACACCTTGCTGAGGAGGCAAATATAATGTAAAGCTGGAATGAGCAGGAAGGAAGTCACATAAAGATCCAGAGTCAGAACATTGCAGACAAAGGAAACAGTAAGAACAAATCTGCTAAGGGGGAAATTGAGTGCAGGCTATTTGAGGAAAGGAAGGCTGGTGTAAGTGGTAGGAAATAAGCCCTGAGACAGACCAGAGCCAGATCATGGAGGGCTTTGTGTAATTTGATAAATGCTGTGGGTTTTCTTTGGGGTGCACTAAACAGTGGAATGACATACTTTGATTTACATTTTAAAAATTTTTATTGAATTTATTGGGATGACATTGGTGAATAAAATTATATAGGTTTCAAGTGTACAATTCTATATCCAAAGTCAAGACTACTGGCACCATTTATTCCCCCATACCCTCTTTTATCTCTCCCACCCCTTTTCCCTTTGGTAATCACCATACTGCTGTCGGTGTCTATTTGTTTTTGTTTGTTTGTTTGTTTTTTGCTTAATCCCTTCACCTTTTTCACCCAGCCCTCAGCCCCCCACCCTTCTGACAGCTGTCATTCTGTTCTCTGTATCTATGAATCTATGTCTATTTTGTTTGTTAGTTTATTTTGTTCATGAGATTACACATATAAGTGAAATCATATGATATTTGTCTTTCTCTTACTGGCTTATTTCACTTAGCATAATACTCTCTAGGTCCATCCATATTGCCAAAAAAGTAAGATTTCTTTCTTTTTTTACAGTAGTATGGCCAAGAGACACATGAAGAGATGCTCAACATCAGTAATTATCAGAGAAATGCATATTAAAACCACAATAAGATATCACCTCATACCTGTCAGAATGGCTATCATCAATCAATGATTTACATTTCAAAAAGGTCATTCTGGCTGCTTGCTGGAGTAGAAACAGGGCAAGTGTAGAAGCACGAATTATAATTAGGAAGGTTTTACAGTAGAGTAGACAAGAGATGTTGAGGACTTGGATTAGGGTGGTAGACATAAAGGAGGGCATATGTAATATTGTAGAACTATAGAGAGACAAAATGATCTTTTGGAAATGAATGAAATACCTATTTCTTTTTTTTTTTTGAGGATTCAATTAATTAATTTATTTTTTTTAAATTACTTTATTGTTGTTCAATTACAGTTTGAATTTTTCCCCCACC
>VMDR010029884.1:0-12571 GCA_007922815.1 Macrotus californicus
CGAACCTCTTTTCCATAAGATTGCCAAATTTTTAAAAACTACAACCATTAACACAATTACTGTCCAGTGTCAGTGAATCAAAATTATACCTATCATTTTTGTAACATCTGCAAAAAACATATTTTTGGTGTGTTGCAGAATTTTAGTAATTAGCCTATGTATGCGATGAGATTAAAAAAGGCTGAAAATTTCTGATCTAATCATTCAGATTCAGATTTTTCCTAATATCTCACTGTTTCTTATAACAACAACAACAAAATCCAGGATCATGCCTTGCACTCAATATTCATGTCTTCAGTTTCTTTTAATTTGGAAGTTTTTGAGCTTTTGTGATTCATTACATTGGCATTTGTGAAGAGTAGAGGAGAGTTATTTTGTAAAATAGTCCACTATTATTTGTCTGATTTTTCTTCATGTCAGAATACAAATTTTTGTTAGGGATAGCACAAAAATGATGTGTACTTCTCAGAGCATCCTATCAGGAGGAACTTGCAGTTAATCCCAATACTGATGTTGGTAACTTTGATCATTTGTTTAGACTATTATCTGCCAGATTTTTCTACTGTAACATTACTCTGTTCCTGTTTGTAATTAATATATATCTTGTGGGGATATATTTTGAGCCCATGTAAATATCTCCTTACTCATTAAATATTCATCCATAGTTTCAGTGTACATTGATGACTGTTCCCTAAATTAACTATTATGGTAGTTCTCTAAATTATGATTTTCTGACCCATAACTTCTTATATACTTATTTTTATTCTTTTAAAATTGTTTTTCAAGTACAGTGGTCTCCATTTCCCTCCCCCCACTGCTCTACCCAAACCAATAACCCTCACCTCCCACCATCAATCCTACCATCCTTTGGTTTGTCTATGGGTCCTTTATACATGTTCCCACACAACCCTTTTTCTCTCTTCCATTATCCCCCTATTCCCTTCCCTCTGGTTATGTCAGCTTGTTCTTCATTTCAATGTCTCTGGTTTATTTGGCTTGCTTCTTTGTTCTGTTGATTAGGTTCCACTTACAGCTGAGATCATATAGTATTTGTCTTTCACGGCCTAGCTTATTTCACTTAACATAATGCTCTCCAGTTCCATCCATGCTGTTGCAAAGGGTAGGAGCTCCTTCTTTCTTTCTGCTGCATAGTATTCCACTGTAAATGTACCAAAGTTTTTTGATCCACTCACTTACTGATGGGCATCTAGGTTGCTACCAGCACTTGGCTATTGTAAATTGTGCTGCTATGAACATTGGGGTGCATAGGTTCTTTTGGATTGGTGTTTCAGGGCTCTTAGGGTGTAATCCCAGCAGTGGAATTGCTGGGTCAAAAGGCAGTTTGATTTTTAGTTTTTTGAGGAAATTCCATACTGTTTTCTACAGTAGCTGTACCTGTCTGCATTCCCATGAACTATGCACTAGCGTTCTCTTTTCTCCACAATCTCATTAGCACTTATTGTTTGTTGATTTGTTTATGATGGCCATTCTGACTGGTGTCAGGTGGTATCTCATTGTGGTTTTAATTTGCATCTCTCTGTTGGCTAGTGATGCTGAGTGTTCTTTCCTATGCCTGTGGGCTGTCAGTATGTCCTCCTTGGAGAAGTATCTGTTCAAGTCCTATCCCCATTTTTAAATTGGATTGTTTGTCTTCCTGGAGTGGAGTCGTGTGAGTTCCTTATATATTTTGGAGTTCAGATCCTTGTCCGAGGTGTCATTGGCAAATATATTTTCCCATACAATTGGTTCCCTTTTCATTTTGTTGACGTTTTCTTTAGCTGTGCAGAAGGTTTTTATTTTGATGAAGTTCCATTTGCTTATTCTTTATGTCCCTTGCTCTAAGGGACATATTGGTGAAAACATGACTGTGTGGAATATCTGAGATTTTCCTGTCTATGTTCTCTTCTATGACTTTTATGATGTTGTGACTTACATTTAAGTCTTTTATCCATCTTGAGTTTATTTTTGTACATGGTGTAAGTTGGTGATCAAGTTTCATTTTTTCACATGTAGCTGTCCAGGTTTCCTAACATCATTTGTTAAGAGGCTATTTTTATTCCATTTTATGCTTCTTCCCCCTTCGTTGAATATTAATTGACCATGGAGACATAGGGTTTATTTTTGGGCTCTCTATTCTCTTCCATTGATCTATCTGTCTGTTCTTATGCCAGTACTATACTGTTTTGATTACAGTAGCCTTGTAATATAGATTGATATCAGGTATTATGATCCCTCCTACTTTGTTCTTCTTAGAATTGCTGCAGCTATTAAGGGTCATTTATATTTGTCAATTTCACCCAAGATTTCAAATTTCTTGGCATATAGTGGTTTGTAGTAACTTCTTACAATCCTTTGTATTCCTGTGGTATCAGTTGTAATCTCTCATCTTTTCTGATTTTATTTATTTGGGTACTCTCTTTTTTTTCTTGACGAGTCTGCTTAAAGGCTTGTTGATTTTGTTTATCTTTTCAAAGAAACAGCTCCTGGATTTATTGATCCTTTGAATTGTTCTTTTAGTCTCTATGTCTCTTAATTCTGTTCTGATCATTGTTATTTCTTTCCTTCTATTCTCTCTGGGCATTGTTTGTTATTCTTCTAGTTCAGGTAGATGTAGGGTTAGAGTGTTTATTTGAAATGTTTCTAACTTTTTTAGTTAGGCCTGTATTGCTATGAATTTTTCTCTCAGGACAGCATTCACTTCCCATAGTTTTTGGACTGTTGTGTATTCATTTTCATTTGTTTCCAGAAACTTTTTGATTTCTTCCTTGATCTCATTGTTAACTCATTCATTGTTTAATAGCGTGGTATTCAATCTCCATGAACTTGATTGTTTTTGAGTTTTTTTCCTTAAGGTTGGTTTTTAATTTCAGGCCCGTGTGGTCCTAGAATATGCTTGATATGAATTCAGTTTTCTTGAATTTGTTGATACTTGTTTTGTGTCTTATCATGTGATCTGTCTTTGAAAATGTTCCATGTGCACCTAAAAAGAATGTATATTTTGCTCTTTTGTGATGAAAAGTTCTATATATATGTTAAATCCATTTGATCTACAGCATTGTTTAATGCTATAATATCCTTGTTGATATTTTGTTTGGAAGATCTATCCATTATAAATAGTGGGGTGTTAAATTCCCCTAGCATAAGTGTTTTGTTATCTATATCCTTCTTGAAGTCCTCCAAGATTTTTCTTGTATATTTGGGTGCTCCTATGTGGGGTGCATATATGTTTATAATGTTTATGTTTTGTTGATGGATTCTTCCCTTGAGTATTATGAAGTGTCTGTGTCTCTTTTTATAGCCTTTGTTTTGCAGTCTATTTTGTCTGATATATGTATTGCTACTACAGTTTTTTTCCCTGTCCAATTGTGTAGAATATCTTTTTCCGATCCTTCATTTTCAGTCTGTGTAAGTTTTTTTGTTCTGAGGTTAGTCTCTTGTAGGCATGTGCAGGTCATGTTTTTTTATTCATACAGCTATCCCATGTCTTTTGATTCGGGCATTTAATCTATTTACTTTTAAGGTTATTATTGATAGGTACTTATTCATTGCCATTTTACTTCGTACTTGTGTTTCCCTCTCTCTCACTCTTTTTCTTCCCCTTCTTAAAGCAGTCCCCTTATCATATCTTGCAATGCCAGTTTGAGGGAAGTTTATTCTTTTAGCCTTTTTTTTTCCTTTGTCTGGGAAACTCATTATTTCACCTTCCATTTTAATTGAGGGCCTTGCTGGGTAGAACAGTCTTGGTTGCATGCCTTTGCTTTTCATTACTTGGATTATTTCTTGCCATTCTCTTCTGGCTTTAGTGTTTCTGTTGAGAAATCAGCTGTTAGCCTTATTGGAGCCCCCTTGTATGTTACTTCCTCTTTTCCCCTTGCTGCCTTTAAGGTTTTCTCTTTGTCTTTAACATTTGGAACTTTAATTTTGATGTGTCTTAGAGCAGACCACTTTGGGTTCTTTTTGATTGAGACTCTCTGTGCTTCCTGACCTTGTATGGCTTTTCCCCTCTCCAGGTTAGGGAAGTTTTCTCTTATTATTTTTTTAAACAGGTTTTCTATCCATTGCTCCTTTTCTTTTCTTTCTGGTATTCCTATGATTTGAATGTTGTTGCATTTCATGTTGTCCTGGAGTTCCCTTGAGCTATCTTCATATTTCTTGAGTCATTTTTTGTGAAGCTGTCTACATAGGTATTTCTTTCTGTCTTGTCTTCCAGCTCAGTAATTCAGTTCTCAGCTTCATCTAGCCTGCTTGTAATTCCTTCTAGTGTATTTTTAATTTCAGATATTGTATTCTTCATTTCTTCCTAGTTTGTGTATATAGTTTCTATTTCCTCTTTCATACCATTGTAGTTCCCACTCAGTTTCTTGTAGTTGTCAGTGAGTTCCTTGAGCATCCTTATAATCATTCTTTTGAATTCTATATCTGATAGTTTGCTTACCTGCATTTCATTTAGCTCTTTTACTGGGGAATCTTCCATTTCTTTTGATTGTAGGTTCTTTCTTTGACTTCCCACTTTAGATGAGGAATTTCATTTCTGTGATTCCAGATGCTCTGCTTTGCCAGCTGTCTTTGTGGGTGAACGTCTGTGGTTGGGTTCTGTAGGTCTCAGTGGTGTGGTCTCTTTGATATCCTTGTGTGGATGCTCTAGGGTTGCCCTTTCCTCCGTTTGTGTGGGTTCTCTTGTTGAACTTGGGCTTTATCTTTTGTTGGCTCTTTTGTTTGTGGGTAGTCCCCTCTGGTGGATTTACTGGTATTTGCAACTCCCACCTTGTCCTGTATGATGTTTTGCAGGTGTTGGTTAACAAAGCAGTATTAGCAAACTAGAAAAACTATGCCAGCAAAAAGATCTCTCCCCACCACCACATCAGCAATCTCTACCACAAGTACATTATGATTAATAAAGGTGAAGAGAGATTGTGGATATTATAAGATATGACAAGAGGAATATGAGATGACTAAAAGAGGGGAAAATGATGTTAAGTGGCAAGAGGGAGGAGAATTGATAAGAGTTGGGATAGAACTGAGGTATAGAAAGGAAGAGGGCAAAATTTACAACATAAGTAAAACACAAAGTGTGATGGGAAAAATGGAGTAAGAAGAGGGAGAGTATACTATGAGGTCTGAAATAAGATTGAAAAGGTATTGGACCCATGGGAGAAAAATTTCAGAAAAAACCATAGCAAAGTCAATAGCAATGACTTTTGAATGAAGTTGAATAAAGGTGGAATGGGAATAAGAATATTGTAGAAAAGTAAAAAGTGAATATGAGATGTCTATTGTAAAGAAAAAGGATTATGAAATGATTGGGGAAGCAAACTAGTAAGAGTAAGTAGTAAAGCCTAGGTTTAGTGTTGGGGAATAGAAAGAAAAGAAAAAGAAAAAGAAAAAAGGGAGAGAGAAAACAATGAAATAACATTTCATACTCAACTTATCAGGAGCAGGGGAAGGAGAAATGGAGTAAGACAGTAGGAGAGTATTCTATGGGACTTAAAGTGTAAACAAGTAGTGAACAAATAGGAGTTCTTTTGAAGAAGAACAGCAATAACCATGATATTTCACTCAACCAGCCACTGTTTATAAGAGTTGAAAAAGAAATAAAACTCTTATTAGAAGGGAAAAATAATGTGTGCTAACTTAAGAAAGAAAAGTGCTTATGTGAAGTTAGATGGAGGGGAAATAGTGAGAGCAAGGAATAGAAACTTGGTGTAGTCTGAGAGGAAATAAAGTTAACCACAACAGTAATAAAGCTCAGGAAGATGGAGAAATTGATTAAGACCATGGAAGGGTGCTGTGTGGGATTTGAAATAACAATAGTATGATAAGAAATATATAATCTGAATGAAAATAATAAAAAGTAAAAGACCAAGAGTAGTGTGTTATTCAGAATACGACAAGTGAAAGAAGAAAAATTAAAATGCAATATGAAAGGGAGAATAAAAAAACAAATCATACAATAAAAACAAACAAAATCTAACTAAATGGAAAGAAGAGAAATAAAAAAAATACATGTTCTGAAATCAAAGTGAAATTTGTCTTAGTTATTGGTGTTCACCTTCTGACTTTTTTCTGGATCTGTCTCTGGTTTTCTGCAGCTCCAGGTCTTTTGTCTTACTCTTGAGACAAAAGAAAAAAGAAGAAGCCTCCTGAGGATTTTACATTTGCCAAATCAGTTTTATAGGTCTTCCTGGCTTATTCAGGCAGGGGAGGCCTGGCTCTGCAAGGATGGGGGCTCAGTTTGGGCTACAATAATCACAGGTACCCACTTTCCAGCCCACACCCTGAGAGCACTGTGTGGCCTGCACCATGTACTCTTAGCACTTGCACCAGGCTGGTGCAGATAATCCACCTCCTTTTGCAACTCTTTGATCAGTCTGTGAGGTGCAGTGAGTGAGAGCAAATTGCACCCCACTTCCTCCTCCTTGTGGGATGCTGCACGCCCACAAGGTCCCTGCATGGCATCTCAGTTCCACTATTGGAAGAAGTCTCTCTGGTAGCTGCTGCCTCTCTGAGCCCCTGCTGCCCCACTTTGATCAATCTGTGAGGTGTCCTGAGTGGGAGCAAATTACACTCACACTCCTCCCTCTTTGTTGGTCAGGTGGCTATGTGTGTGAGGTCCCTGCACAGCTGCTCAGGATTTTTTTTTTTTTTTGAGAAAAGTCCCCATGGGTGCCGCCTGTCGCTTCTAATCAGCGCCCGGCTTTCCACACATTTCAACTCTCTGACCAGCTGAGAGTATATCTGGGTAACAGCCAGTCACTGCCCATCTCTTCACCCAGTTCCAGGTGTCACTCAGCTCCCCAGTTTCTCTGGTACTGTCCCAGCCGGGAACTGCTGTGCCAGGAGGGGTTATGCTGCTGGCTGTGTGTCACTTACTGCCTTTATATCCCTCAGCAGAGGGAACTGCTCTAAGTTACAATCACTGACCCAACTCTCCTCCAATGCTCCTGCCCTAGCCACAGTCTCTGGTGCCCAGCCCAGGGACCTTCCCGTTGGCCTACAAAATCTCCTTACTGCCTGTTTTTAAGCATCCTTTGTACAACTTAGCTTCCAAACTTTGTATCAGCTGGGATTCTGTTGACTGTTCACTCTGTTCTTCAGAAGATCACCTAGGTGTCCCAGTTGGGTACATGAGCAAGTGGGCTCAACTCCACCAACAATGCCACCATCTTCCTAACTCCTTCAACAAGACAGTTTTTATCAGTTTTTCTGGACTGTCACTGAGAAAGTTGTTGGACAGGCAGTGCATGAACTCTGTCTGTGCTTTTGTCCAGAGGCTCAGTGATATAAATGTAAAAAAATAAATGTATGTGTGGAAGTTGTACTGTCACTTTTGGATGAAGTTTATAACTGGGGTCTCTTGGTAGGTAATAATTCCATATGAGGTGGCATTATCAGGTGAAAGTAACTGTACAGCATGATCCACATGATTTGAGTTTGTTTTCTAACCAAATATCATTTATGTTCATGATTGAAATGTGTAAGAAATTCTATCAAAAGTCTTAAAACATTTTTTTCCCCAACATAAAATTTGGATGACTGATACAACAATGATAATTATACCTATTCCTTCTTGGAAGTATTAAGCATGTCAAAATTTTAATAGATTCATTTTATAAACTTTATCTCGACTTTTCTTTTTCTATTTTAGTAGACTTTATGCCAGGGTTAAACCTTGGAGTACTCCAACTTTTAATCTGGGGAGAAAAGTAAAGGGAGAAAAAAGGCTTTCTTCAGGAATTACATTAACTCAGTTTGTAAATGCACTTTTAGAGCTGGCTGGAAGGGGTTTTATAGCTGGTCACTTCTATATAATCTGGTAGCTATTAGAACTGCAAACAGCTGAAAGAAATTCTAAAGGCTTAAGCTTGATATTGAGTTTTTACTTTGCACATTGAAAAGAGATGAATTTCAGGAAGATGTAAACCTGTCCTCCCAGTTTCTGATATGTGTGTCAAGTCCTGTATGTTTAGAGAAACCTTTGATTTAAGAAAGTTGATATTCAAATAATATCAGAAGTCCAAGACCAAAAACCTTCCTAAGGTTATGTCAATGCATTTTCCTGTAGAGTCAGAATGTCTGACTTTTTTCAAGACGTTTTCACACAGGCATTTGCTTTCCAGTTTGCTGTAATCAGTTCAAACTCACTTCAGGTTTATCTCCCTTTCCTTCATTTTCCTAAAAAACTTGGTCAGAGTTCTCATCTTTGCGATGAGAAAGGGTTATCACGCATGGGGATTTCCACTTTGAAATTTCTTTCCCAACTGTCAGCTGTTTGTGGATGTAATGACAGTGTTATTTCATAGTAGTAAATATACAGTGCGTCTGCCAAATTAGAAGAGATATAAATCCACTGTAACAATGTTTTTGAAAATTGCTATGGAATCTGGTGGTGGCCTGTGGCAGAGGAAGATGAAGGTGGTGCAGAGTGTGGGGTGGTCTGAACTGTGAGTCCATCGGCTGAATTGTTAGCCTGCTTTCAGGGCAACTCATTTGCTTTTTTAATCAGTAAATACTTCTCTCCCTGGCCTCCTTTCCATGCCCTGGAAACTTGCAGCATTAATGCACACATTGATTTCCCCATACATAACTATCAGATGTCTGGACAGATGACATGGCCAAGCCTGGGAAAAGTGGAATGGATCTGAAGGAATCTGTCTTCTTAACAAAGGATATGCCATAAATAATCACTCAAGAAGAAAAAAAATAGCTTGATTGATTGTTGTCAGATCAAAGAAATCACCCTTGTTATTTTTTATGACCTTTGTTCCCAATTTTTCTGCCTCTGAAAAGACAATGCAACATAACACTGTGAAACCTACCAGATAATTTTTGAAAAACTTGAGAATACAGCAACGAGTCAGGATTCAAGTTAGAAATGTGTTCTACACAATCAGCATTTCAAGTAAAGATATATGTCTCAAATGAAAACAAGTGAAATTCTAACTGTAAACATTTACTTCATTAAATACTGAAACAGAGGTAGTGACCTGTAAATATTGAATTATATGTTTAGTGCTCTTGATCTAGTGAATCATTTTTTTTAAATTTAATCTTTATTGTATTTTTTTCCCATTACCATTGAGTCCCTTTATGGCCCCCTCTCCCAGCAATTACCACACTGTACTTAAAAGTCATTTAATTCTTGGGTTACATTTTAAATAGAAATATTTGATACATTATTTCTAACTGATGCTTTAAGTGCTAGCTTATTAGAAAAATCATATATTCAGTGGGCTTTTTGTGTCTCATATGTAATAATTGGTTCCCAACTTCCGAAAAGTGATACATGTGCATGAAACCATCAAGGACTACAGTATATCAATGTTTACCATTTTTATTAGTTAACAAGTTCAATAGCAAAGTGATGTTTTTCCACACTTGAATCTAGAGTTCGACGAATTCAAATGGAGATTTTATATACTATGAGTTCTTTAAATAATACTACAAGTAATCCATTTACCTTTAACTGGCTAGTCAACTAGTAGTATGCATAGTATGTCATATTTGTATTCAATGGTAACCTTTCATTTTCACTTGCAGGTGAGGGAACATATTGAACTGGGAAACTTTTGTTGGTTGTTTTCTCACACTGGTTTTTTAGACATCTCGATGCCTGTGACACCACATGAAATTCTAATATGCTCTGAAGAGAATTTGCATCAAACAAGTCACCACAAAACGACACCAGGTGTTGTCAACCTTATAAAGTGGGTGATTGGCACATCAAGGAATGGCTGCTGAGGACAGATGATCCTATAGATGTGACCTGGATGAGCCACAGAGCTGGTCATTTTTTAGATCTGTACTAGAGAGGTGCTTCTTGAACTTTCACTTACGTAAGAGTCACTTGGACATCTTTTGAATATACGGATTTTGAATTAAGATATCTGGGAGGAGCCTGACATCCTACATTTCTAACAAGTCCCTGAGTAATGTTGATGCTGTTGGTTTATGGATCACACATGGAAAAGCAGGGTATGAGAGTGTTATTTCTGAATTTTTGGTGAGGGGATCTCTGTGGTAGGGTGACTGTGTTCATTAAACATGTCCATATAAATAAGAACAAATGGAGGTGAAATACAAGGTATACTTTAAAGAATTTCTCTTTCAAATCTCACTTTCTATTCTAGGCTATTTCTATCAGAGACAAGAAAAATAGATGAGAAGCAAAAAAAAAATCTCATTCAAAAGTTACTCATTTGGGGGTAGCACATAGTTGAACATTTAATTTTCAACCAATTGTCTATTTTCAGAAAACTGTCCTTTTTCACAAAGTGATTACCATTTAAATGCAGATTTGTAGGAAAACATTTAGGAAATGCCATGTAAAAATTGATTAGTTAATGAAATTCTGTGCATACATCATTCCTAATCCATCCTTCCTTATTCTGCTTTTGTTTTGTTTCATCTGTAATTTTCCATTGGGTCCCATTGAGCTGAAGGAATTTCACATACATAGGTATTATAGCTATATGAAGGAAGAGAATTAAAATGGGCCACAGAAATCAGATCATGACCTTGGTCTCATTAGCACAATGCTCTGCTCAACTGAGCTAACAACCCATGCCATTTGTGGCTGCCTAGGCTAAGGGACATAAATGTCTCTTCCTTTGTTCTCCAGTTACTGAAGATTTTTCAAATGGTCTCACTGGACTATTGAGATGCATTTGCTTAGAATATCAGCCAGGTTAGCCCCAGCCTTACAATTTATTGGTGCATTCTGTCAAACTATAGGCTTCCTCAATAAAGCTTTTTGGTCAGTATCCCTAGTAAGCAAGACAATTAGGGATTAAAATATTGGGAAAGTCATAGTACAGCCCAAAAATATTTTTGTAAAATGTAAAAATCTCATCCCCTGTGTACTAACAATCCCATTTAAAACATTTTTACAAAATGTAAATATGCCCAAAATGATTTTCTCACTACCAAAGCATCTACGTGCAGCAAGACCTGAAAAGACATTTGACAAATGAAGTCACAATCATTTGCCTTTTACAGTTAACCTAGTAGAGCTGCTTGGAGAATTTGGATGGACTAAAACCTTAGTTTTCGAATTTGCTGCAATAGCAGGGGGTATCTATTTGAGTTTGAATAAAGATGGCATTTTATTATCTCAATCAATAGTTTTGAATCCAGTAATTCCAAAGTTTACCAACTGAAATTACTTGCTAGAGTATATTTTGACATTCTGTGGCAGGAATTTCACAGAAAATTAATATTTTATTCTTTTAGTAATCTTTCCCCATGTCAGACCTCACTAATCTAGTTTATGAGATAGGAATGAGTATTTTCTTATCATTTTTATGGAACTCATTTTTTAAAAAAGCATCAAATTGAACATTCAAGTTGTCTTTACATACATGTAGTATTTAATGCTGAAAATACTTCTAAAATGCAATATATAGTCTTAGTTAAAATGGAAAACTTTAAAATAATCACATGGTATAAAATCAAATGGAATAAGTCTGAGGTAATGCAAGTCAACCCAAACAACTTTAATGCTATTTCTCTCATTTCCCTCCATTCCCCAAAGAGCATAAAATTCTTATGAATGTATTAGCGGTATGATGACTGGCACCCTGAGAATACCTGAGCCTTTCCCTCTAGCAACTGGTGTAATTGGTATGGACTATTCACACTGTTGGCCTTCTCTCCTCCATGCCTTTGCTTAGGCTATTCTTCTTTTGAGATGTGCATCATCCCTTTCTTTAACAAAGGGTTTCTTAATCATGACACTATTGATATTTTGGACTGAATAATTATCTGGTGTCAATGGCTGTTCTGTGTACTGTAGATGCTTAGCAGTATCCCTAGCATCTCTCACTGGATGTCAGTAGAACCTTCCCCTTGTCATAAACAACAATGCCTTCAGACATCACCAAATGTCCCCCAGGGAGCAAATTTGCCCCCAGTTTAGAACCATTGCTGCAGTCATTATTCCTCAAGTCCAACACAGCTTACACTATGAAGCCTCTCTTGATCATATATATTAATCATAATAATTTTTCTGTTGAATTTATATAAAAATGCAATTGCCTAAACAATATACACCTTATGGTGAACAATGAAACACTATAGGGAATAAGAGAATAATAGTCCACATTTGTCTCTTTCCTGACTCTCCTGTTCAGAGAAAACCACTATTAAAACAGAAATCTTTCCAGACTGTTTAAAACCATCTGAAGGTTGAAAATTGCTATCTCATTTTTTAATTTGCTTCCCTTTCCCTGCTAATGAGTTTTAGCATGTTTTCATATGTTCTATGGACAGTTTTATTTTCTCTTTTTATATTGCTTGTTAGATTCTTTAGTCCATTTTTGCAATTTAATACTTTTCATATTGAGTTACATTAAAATTCATATTTATATTATATTTTAGATCACTTTCTTGTTATGTATATTTTAAATTTTCTTCCAGTCAGCATAACTATATGTGTTGTTGTATTCTTATATAGTCAAAAATGTTAAATTTTTCTTTTTTGGCTATTGGATTTTACACCTTATTTAGAAAGTTTTTCATTACTCTAATATGTATATTAAATTTTTTTATTTTTTTATGCTTTTATACTTCTCTC